>JACBWV010000318.1:672234-713824 GCA_013435795.1 Chlamydomonas sp. ICE-L | reverse complement strand
CCCCCCCCACACACAACACACACACACACACCACACAAACACCCCACACAACCCCAACCCCCCACCCACACCCCAACCCTCTCCCCCTTCACCCACACCCACCCCCACTACGCTCACACCACCAAACACACGCACCCCACCCACCCGTCCACGTAAGACCCTCCCACACCTACACACAACACACACAAACACACTGCTGCCTACCTTGTGGTGCCATGAGAGGATGAGGACAGCCAGCATTGCCCTAACTGCCTACTGTCACATGTACCCCCATATCTTATGTACTCGTACCCCCCCCCCCCCCCCCCACACACACACACACCCCACACCCCCCCCCCCTTCACCCTCACCCACACCACACCCACACAAAACACCCCACACAAACACCCACCCCACAAACACACACACACCACCACCCCCCCACTGCTTCCTACCTTGTTTGTTTCCATAGAGTATGTGGGACACCATCAAGTTCCCTACTTCTTGCGTTCACATGTAAACGCCCAATCCCGACATAGCTCATTTATGCTTGAAGTTTCTCGGCGCTATCGTTTCGCCATTGTGTCTTATAGGATGATCCCCATTGACCTGGGTGGGGATTTTTTGGGGTGTGGGGGGATGTGGCTGGTGGGTGGGCGGTTGGGCGTGGGGTGTTGGTGTTGGTGTGTTGGGATGTTGGGGGGGGGGGGAAATAAAGGAATGAATCCCATCGACCTGATGGGGAAGAACGTCTGGGGGGTGGGAAGGGATGTGTGTTTTTGTAGGTGTGGGTGTGGGGTGTTTGAGGGGATGTGTGTGTTGGGGGGTGAGGGTTGGGGGTGGGGGGGATGTGTGTGTGTGGTGGTGGTGAGGTGGGGTGTGTGTGGGGGTGGGGTGGGGGGGGTATGTGGGGGGGGGCATAGCTCAATCGATGCATAGAAGCTTCTCAACGCTATCTTTGCGCCGTGTGTGTTGATTGTGTTGTGTGTGGTTGTTGTTGTGTGTGTGTGTGTGTGTGTGTGTGTGTGTGTGTGTGTGTTGTGTATGTGTGTATGTATGTGGCATTGTGGGTATGTGTGTGTGTATGTGTTTGGATGTGTGTATGTATGTGTGCAATGTGTGTATTCTCTGTGCATGTTTGTGTATGTGATATGTATGTGTGTGTATGTGTGGTGGTTGGATGTTGATCATGTGTGTGTGTGTGATGTGTATGTGATGTTGCTATGGTGCTGTGATTGGATGTGTAGTGTGGGTTTGAGGTTGTGTTGTCCGTGTTGTTGCATGTTTGCATGTGTGTGTAGTTGATTTGGGGATGTTTTGCTGGTTGCATGTGTGTGTTAGTGTTTGTATGGTTGATGTATTTTTGTCAGTTGTGTAATGTTTTGTATGTATGTGGCATGTGGTGTGGTCTGTGTGTGTGTAATGTGTGGTATGTAATGTGTGCATGTGTGTAATGTATGTGTGCATGTTGTGTATTGTGTGTATTGTGGTATGTGTTATGTGTAGTGCGTATGTATGTGTGCATGTGTGTGTATGTGTGTGGTATGTGTGTATGTAATGGGTGTGCATGTATGTGTGTATGTGTGTGTGTATGTGTGGTGTGTATGTGTGTATGTTATGTTTGTCATGTGTGTGTGTCTGTGTGTATGTATGTGTTTATGTATGTGGTGCATGTGTGTGTATTTATGTGTGTGTATTGTGTGAGTATTTGGGTATGTCGTGATGCATGTGTGTGTATGGTGTGGCTGTATGTGTGCATGGTGTGTGTATTGTGTGTATGTAAGTGTGCATGTGTGCATGGTGTGTGTAGGTGTGTGTAATGTAATGTGTGCATGTGTGTGTAATGTGTTGTGTATTTGTGTATGTATGTGTGCATGTGTGTGTGTGGTATGTTTTGTGTATTGTGTGTGTGTATGGTTGTGTGTATTGTATGTGTGCTGTGTGTGTGTCTGTGTGTGTCGTCTCTGTTTCTGCCTGTGTGCATGTGTGTTTCTGTTTTGTTGTCTGTGTAGTCTGTCTGTGTGCCCTGTGTGTGTTTGTGTCTGTTTTTTTCTGTGTGTCTGAATCTGTGTGCTGTGTTGTGTCTGTGTTTCCTCTTTCTGTTGTGCCTTGTTTTTTATTGTGTCTGATGTTATCGTTGTCGTCCTTTTTCTTGTCTGTGGTGGTGTGTGTGTGCAATCCTGATCACCCTCAGGTTGCCTCACCCACAGCTCATGATTGCCATCCCGAAGAAACTTGCCAAATCGCCGCCAAACAAGGTTCAGACAGTTGCACAGGAACTAAGGTTCGACTGTCACGGAATATGTCACAGCCACCGCATGCGACAGCTCAGGCCTTGCTGGGTATCTCGTTGATCCACTCCAGGTTTTCTTTGAAGTCGGCATGAATGTCACTGATGCAGTACACCTGCAGTACAGTGTGTGCATGGGTGTGATTGTGTGTGTGTATGGGTGTGTGTGTGTGCATGGGTGTGTGTGACAGCTCATGTGCCTTGCTAGGTATCTCGTTGATCCACTCCAGGTTCTCTTTGAAGTCGGCATGGATGTCACTGATGCAGTACACCTGCAGTACAATGAGTGCATGGGTGTGATTTAGTGTGTATGTGTGTGGGTGTGTGTGTGCATGTGTGTGTGCATGTGTGTGTGTGTGTGCATGTGTGTTTGGGCAATTTGTGTGTATTGGGTTGTTTGTTGTGTGTTGTCATTTGTGTGTGTGCGGCTCATGTGCCTTGCTAGGTATCTCGGACATCCATTCCAGGTTCTCTTTGAAGTCTGCATGGATGTCACTGATGCAGTACACCTGCAGTACAGTGTATGCATTGCCTATGTGTGTGGTGGGGGTGTGGGGGTGTTTGTGGGGTGTGCTCGGCATTGTGTTGACTTGATCAGTAACAACTGCATGCAGTGTGTGGCATGGTGAGTGTTCTCTGCATGGAGGTAACGAGGGCCGTACAACTGCATGCAGTGGTGTGGGTGGGTGTGTGTGCACTCTGCATGTATTCACTGATCCGTACACTGCAATGCAGTTTGTGCATGGGTGTTTGTGTCATCTTGCATTGCATTTCAACTGTTTGCAAGTACAAACTGCAATTCGTGGGTGTATGGGTTGTGTGCACCTCCTGCTGGATGTCACTGATGCGGTACAACCCCCCCCCCCCCCCCACCCCCCTCCCCAAAACCACAATACAAAATGAATAAATATTCATTCCTGCCTCCATCACACCCACCATACAAACACCATTAAGCCTGCCCCACCATACAATTATCTACTAAACATACACCCCACCATACGCACACACATACACATCATTCCCCCTCTGCCTCCCCTCATAAAAACAACTAATCCTGCCCCTTTAAGATACCCCCACCATACACACACATACATACAGACACCTCATGCCACCCGCCCCATCCCGACCATACATAAAATCATGCCCCCCTTCCCATACATCAAAATACACACATACATCCTTCCGCCTTGCCCCATCATACCACACCATCCTGCACCCCGTCCCAGCCATATACACACACATACATCCTGACCCCGACCTTTCCCACCCACCACACACTTAACATCCTGCCCCCTTACCCCCATCATACACACATAAATTCCTCCCCCCCCTCACCCACCACCATACAACACAGCTACATCTGCTTCCCCCTCCCCCCCCCCCATACACACACAGCATGCCCCCCTCCCCCGACATAAACACACATTACACTACGTACTGCCCCCCTACCCCCCCACCTGCCACACCAACATAACTCTGCACCCCTCCCACCCACCTATACACACACACACAATTCCACCCCCCTCCCACACCACCATACACACATACATACACATACATACGTACTGCCCCCATACCCGCCCACCCTGCACACACACACATCTCTGCCCACCACCCTCCCCCCCACAATACACACACACACGCACTCGTCCTCCCCTCCAACCCACACTGGATAACACACAGATACATCCTGCCCCCCTCCCCCCACCATACACACGATACATCATGATCCCCTCACCCCCCACCATACACACACATCCTGCCCCCCTCCCCCGACCATAAACCAAATACATACGTTACCGCCCCCCTACCCCCCCACCATCAAACACAGACATACTGCCCCCTCCCACCCACCCCATTACACACACCACATTCCCCCCCCCTCCCACCACAATAACACACATACATACATAAGCAAATGCCCCCCTACCCCCCACCATGGCACCACACATACATCTGCCATCCTCCCCCCACACCATATACACAACACATCCGCCCCCCTCCCCCCACCATACACTACACACACGCCACAAGTCCTCCCCTCTACCCACCCACCATACAACAGATTACATCCTGCCCCTCCCACCACCCCCCAATACACACACACACATACTGTACCCCTGCCCCCCAAACCATACACACATACATCCTCCCCTCCTACCCACCACCATACACACAGATACATCATTTGCCCCCCCCCCCCCCCCCCCCCCCCCCCCCCCCCCACCCCCCCCCCCCCCCCCCTAGAAAAAAGCCTTTGCGGCATAAGTAGGCAGTGTGGCAGTGGCCAGCACTCTTGTTTGAGATGGCATTCGTGTTCCAGGATTTGTCTTTAACGTCATGACTCCCACACTTAGGGCATTCCCAGGTGGTCGCACCCACCTGCTTTGCATCCAGCACTGTCAAAGAGACTAGCTCGACAGCGAGGTCCAAGGGCGCAACTGGCTCGGTCTTTGAAAAAGTCGCGACAAGGCTGGAATCCAAAAAGTGATTGTCGCGGAATGCCACCTCCTCCGAAGCGCCCAGAGCTGCTGCTAGATTGGAGTAGAAGCCACCCCATCCCGGAACTGTATCTGGAAGGCTCCTACCCTCGCCGAAGCGCACTTTTAAGATGGTCTGCCCTTCGACGTGGAATTGAAGCTGGACTCCAGGCGGCCTCGAGCCCACTGGGTAGACTAGCTTAATGGGAGCCATGCGGAAACATCTAGAGGTAGTTAAATTGAAAGCGCGATGGCCAATGGAGGCGCGACAGAAATGCTCCAGTGTCGCCAGGACTTGGCGGTACGACGGCCTGTCGGGGGCCGGGGGCAAATATGTCCGCCCCATCCGACACACGTTAGAGAGCGTCCCCTCTAACGGCTAACACACACACACACACACACACACACAATCCAATAAAACATCCCGCACTGTCTCCTCTGTAGTAGGGCCCTGCTCATCAGCATTTTTGGACAAAGCCAATGAAGAATGCTCACATACACAAAAATACTGCTCCCTCCCCCCCCCCCCCCCCCAACCCCCCCCCCCACCCCCACACACACAGACACACACACATACACACACACACGCAAATTAACAAACAAAACATTCCGCACTGTCCCCTCTGTATTAGGGCACTGCTCATCTCACCACGGGGCCAAGCCAATGTCCGATGCTCTAGGCATGGCTGTCAAACCTCCACCCGCAATGGGCTGGGACTCCCCTGCTCCCTCTGTTGCCCCTCCGGTCCCATTCACCAGGCGGGGGTCCTTGGAAAAACCCAGAGGCGGTACCAGCCGTATGGATGAGTGTGGCCTTAGCTCCCCTCTCCACTCCAGCTCTCCCATGCGCCCCAGGCGGGGGTCTCTGGAACTACCCATTGGGGCTGGGCCCACAGGGGGGGGCTGGGACCCCCCTAATCCCTCCAGCTCCCCCCGCACTCGTCCACCTAGGTGGAACACCCTGGACCTGCCAGCTGGTGTATGGGCAGGGCCAAGCCCACAGGGGGGGGCTGCAGCCGCTGGGGGGGGCTATGACCCCCGTCAACAATATCGGTCCCCCCATCCCAGAGGACCCATGCGGGGCTCCCTAGACCTGCCAGCGCCAGCTGGCGCTGGTGGTGGTGGTTATGGTACTGCTAGTGGCCCTTTCAGTGGCGGTACAGGAACCGCTGGTGCTGCTGGAGGTCGTATCAGTGGTGGAGGTTCAGGTGGCCAGGGACCCATGCGGGCCTCCCTCGACCTGTCAGCGCTAGCTGGCGCTCGTGGTGGTTATGGTACTGCTGGTGGCCCTTTAAGTGGCGGTACTGGTGCTGCTGGAGGTCGTATAAGTGGTGGAGGAGCAGGTGGCCAGGGACCCATGCGGGCCTCCCTCAACCTGTCAGCACTAGCTGGCGCTGGCGCTGGTTATGGTTATGCTAGTGGCCCTTTAAGTGGTGCTACTGGAACCACTGGTGCTGCTGGAGGTCGTATTAGTGGTGGAGGTGCAGGTGGCCAGGGAACCATGCAGGCCTCCCTGGACATGTCAGCACAAGCTGGCGCTGGTGCTGTTGGTGATGATGCCAGACGCCTCTCCTTAGACTACTCTTCTGACAGACCGAGGAATCGTCGCGAGTCTGAATCGTCTAATGCAAATGTAACGCACACAGGAGCTCGTATTAGTGGTGGAGGGAGCCAGTTCTGCAAGCCTAGAAAATGTGAGGTGGAGGGGGTTGGGAAGGTGGGGTTGGGGTGTGGGATGTGGGATCCAGGGAGAAACTTGTTGTAAATTTGGAGGCTTTACATATGTGAGTGGAGGGGGTGCGGGAAAGGGGTTTTGGGTGTGGTGTCACGTAAACCTTCCGTTTTCAAATGATGAGGAGTTTGGTGTGAGGTGGAGGGAGCCAGTTCTGCTAGCCCAGAAAATGTGAGGTTTGTTTTGGGTGTGGGGTGCAGGGGGTAGAGAAGTTGGGGTTTGGGGTTGGGGTGTGGGGGTCTGTTATAACCTAGTTACCAAGTCCAGGTTTTGTGTGTTAGTGGTGGAGGGAGCCTGTTCTGCAAGCCCAGAAAATGTGAGGTTTTTGTGTGATATGGAGAGGGGATAGGGACGGTGGGGTTGGGTGTGGGGGTCAGTTAGAACCTCAGTTTCAAATGTGAGGTTTGTGTGTGAGGTGGAGGGGGTAGGGAAGATGAGGTTTGTTTTGGCTGTGGGGTGGGGGGTAAGGGAGCATGCGGTTTCGTTTTGGTGTGTGTTGGAGGGTAGGGAAGGTGGGGTTGGGGTTTGAGTGTGGAGGTCAGTTAGAACCTCGGTTTCAAATGTGGGGTTTGTGTGTGAGGTGGAGGGAGCCAGTTCTGCAAGCCCAGAAAATGTGAGGTTTGTTTTGGGTGTGGGGTGCAGGGGGTAGAGAAGTAGGGGTTGGGGTTGGGGTGTTGGGGTCTGTTATAACCTAGTTAACAACGCCAGGTTTGTGTGTTAGTGGTGGAGGGAGCCTGTTCTGCAAGCCCAGAAAATGTGAGGTTTGTTTTGGGTGTAGGCTGGAGGCGGTACCAGGGAGATACAGGTTTGAGTTTTGGGTGTGATGGCATGGGGGTAGAAAAGGTGAGGTTTGTTTTGGGTGTGGGGTGCAGGAGGTAGGGAAGTTGGGGTTGGGGTTGGGGTGTGGAAGTCATTTATAACCTAGTTAACAACGTCAGGTTTGTGTGTGAGGTGGAGGGAGCCAGTTCTGCAAGCCCAGAAAATGTGAGGTTTGTTTTGGGTGTGGGGTGGAGGGGGTAGGGAAGGTGGGGTTGGGTGAGGGGGTCAGGTAGAACCTTGGTTTCAAATGTTCCTTTTGTTGTTGAAGTGGAGGGAGTCAGTTCTGCAAGCCCAAAGACGGTGAGGTTCTATTTTCGAGTGTGTGGGGTTTGAGTCAGGGGGTAGGAAGATGAAGGTTTGTTTTGGGTGTGGGGTGGAGGGGGTACACTGAATGCAAGTGGAGCAGCTTGCTGTGGTGTAGGGTCGAGGGGGGTAGGGGGAAAGGTGGTGTGGTCAGGGACATTGAGGGTCGTGGTGGGTAGAACGGGGTAAGGTCATACGGTGGGGGTGGGACAGTGTGGGCGTGGAGGGGGTAGGGAAAGGTGAAGCGGGTGGTGCTTTGGGGTCGGCAGTAGAACTTGGTTGACAGTGTCAGGTTTGATGAACATAACCAAGTACCACTCTAGCTCCTAAATCCTCCCTCCCTACACCCCACCCCTTACTATCCCTACCATCCCCACCTAAAACTGAACCATACCCCTATCCTACACTGACCCCTACATGACCCCTACAAACCCCATTTCTATCTAAACAGAACCATCTAACACCTCCACTCCACACACCATTATTATATCCCCTACCAATCCACCCCTAACCACCCCTGCCCTACTTACCACTCACATCAAAAATCACCCGCCCCACTCCTAACCCCTCCCTACCAACCCCCCACCAGACCCCTGCCCTACCCACTCCACCCCCACCCCTGTACTAAACTCACCCACACAATACCAGACGGACCCTCACCCCTACAACCCACTCTCACCCTAACACAAACCACTCGCCACGCCCCCCCCGCAATACTAGCACCCTACCCTCACCCTACCTTCTCACTACGGGGACCCTACCCTCACTCACTCCCCCCTCCCCCATGTCCACCCCACCGCAATATATACCGACTCCCCCTTCCCCACCTCTTTTGCTCTACCCGCGCCCTACCTCCCACTCCCCATCGGTCCCCCCGAATAACCCGTTTATGCAAGCCAAACGCTCACACTCTTACCACCCCATGTACATCCTACACCCCCCACTATACTCACAAAAAATCCCCCTACCATCCACCCTAAACCATTACTACTCAACCCCTACAACCCGCCGGTATTGTGTATCCCCTACCCCCCTACCGATCCACTTAACAAAACACTAAACCGACCACTCTAACTCCACTCTAAACCAGTCCCCTCTCTACCCTCAAACAAACAAGACCCCCCACTTCACCCTCACAAATACCACCCCACCCTATCCGTATCGAGCCATGCCACTACCCCTCTACTACCGGGGCATACCCGCTCCCCTCACCCACTACCCCCCCCCTCTACCCACTGAGCTGACACCCTCCCCGTCACAGCCCCCGCTCGGTGCGTCCACCCCCTTCCTCCCCTTTCCATCCCCTCTCCCAAACTCCACCCCGTACCCCCTCCCGCCGCCCCCCACTCCTCACCCGACTCCCCCCCACCACCCTTCGCCCACATACCCTGTCCTACATCCCCTCCCATATCCCCCCTTAACCCTCCCGAACTCACCCCTACCCTACCCCCATCTCACTACTCCCCCCACCCAATACATATCACCCTCCCCCACATCCACCCGACCCTACCCTAACCCCCACCCCTCCACTCTTCCTACCCCCTCCCACCCCACCCTGAATACTATCTCCCCTCACCCAGCCACCCTACCCTCCCTCTCCCCCTACACCGCCCTCCTGCTCCACCTCAACACCCGACCCTCAATCCTAATCCCCTAAATCATCAACACTACCCTACAACTAACCCTACAAACCCCACTCTACCCTCCACCCCACCCTATACTATCCCCTACCATCCACCCTACCCTACACTAACCCCTACACCCCACTCTACCCTCCACCCCACCCTATACTATCCCCTACCATCCACCCTAACCTAACCCTACCCTAACCCACAACCCCACCGCTGTACTATCCCCTACCACCACCCTACTATACCCTACCCAACCCCTCCACCCCACTCTACCCCCACCCCACCCATACTATCCCCCTCATCAGCCCCTACCCCTAAAAAATACAACACTTACCCCTTACCCACCCCCACTATACCCTCCACTCCATCCTCCACCCCCGTCCCACCACTTAGATCCCATCCCCTACCATTCCCCCTACCCCTACACTAAACCCCTACACCGCCACTCCTACCCATCCCCCCCCGCCCATATACGTTGCCACCTATCCATCACCCCTCTACACTACCCTCACCCCGACAACCGCCGCCAACTCTAACAACCTCCACCCCCCCTCGTACGTATCCCCTCCCACAGCTCCACCGCACCATACACTAACCTGTGAGTTTCTCAATCTGCAACGCATCGCAAAAATATAAATGCGCGTTTTCTTAAACAGCAACCAGCAACCAACCCTTCAGACCTACCCTGGATTTGTACATCCGGCCCCTTGCACACCAACCAACTTACCAACCCTGCAGACCTACCCCCAAATCCTCCACACTACACTAAACCAACCAACCAACCAACCAATCAACCAACCAACCAACCAACCAACCAACCAACCAACCAACCAACCAACCAACCAACCAACCAACCCTGCAGACCTACCCCAGATTCGTACGTCCTGCCCCTCCCCCACCACCCACTGCCACTCTCACACTGCCACCCGCCGAGAGTCCACCTCGGACTACTTACCAACCACCAGCGACCGCCGTAAGTCGGTTAGCGGCCCCTACCAACCAATCCCCAACCGACTGGGGGAGACCAGCTCTACGGGGGGCTTCGCCCAATTCAAAGGCCTACCCCACCTGGCGTCCCACTCCCCCCAGCCCCCGCCGGTGTCCAGGCCTCTTGGGAAGCCCAGGACCAGACGCCAGTCTCTGCCAGACTATAGTGGGGACGGGCTGGGCGATGAGAGTGGGGACGCTCTGGCGTATGATGAGATGCTGGTGCAGAAACTGAAGTCCTTGCCTGAGATGGTGTGCCGAACTGCTGGTGGAGAGATCTTGATCATGGAGCTCGTGTACGTGGGGGGTATCTTTTGTTATGTAGGGGGGTTGTAGTCTGCTATGTTGGATGTTGTGTGTATGTGTGTGGTGTGTGGTGGTGGTTTGTTGTGGTGGTGTGACGCGCTGGCGTATGATGAGCTGCTGTGCCGAACTGAAGTCTTTGCCTGAATGTGTTGCCGGACGGCTGGTGAAGAGATCTGGATCATGGAGCTCGGGTCTGGGGGTTTATCTTTGTGTGTAGTGGGGTTGGTATCTCGGCTTGTGTGGGTGTGTGTGTATGTGTGTGTGTGTGTGTGTGTGTGTGTGTGTGTGTGTGTCTGCTCTGGCTATGATGAGAATGCTGTGCAGAAACTGAAGAGTCCTGTCCTGAGAATGGTGTCCGACTGCTGGCGGAGAGATCTTGAAAAAAAATTTTCCCCCAAATGGATCTTCGGGTACTGGGGGGTATCTTTGTTGTGGGGGTGTATCTCTGCGTGTGTGTGTGTATGTGTATGTGTGTGTGTGTGTGTGTGTGACGCTCTGGCGTATGGTGAGCTGCTGGTGCAGAAACTGAAGTCCTTGCCTGAGATGGTGTGCCGGACTGCTGGTGGAGAGATCTTGATCATGGAGCTCGGGTACGTGGGGTTGAATGTTTGTTTGTGTGTGTATCTTTGTGTGTAGTGTGTGTGTGGGGTATCTTTGTGTGTGTGTGTATCTTTGTGTGTGTGTGTGTGTATCTTTGTGTGTAGGGGGGGGGGGGGGGGGGGGGGGGGGGGGGGGGGGTGGGGGGGGGGGGTGTTGGGGGGTGGGTGTTTGGGGGAGTGGGGGGGGGGGTGGGGGTTGTGTGGTTTTGGTGTGTGGGGGGTTGTTTTTGTGTGGTTTTTTTATTGTCTCTAAGTATTAGTTGTTTTTTGGTTTTTTCCTGTCCGTCCCAACACAGGTATCACGGTCACAACACATATTCCAACACCTCACACACACATTCACTCCAGCTCACACACACACTTCACAAACAACACATTACCCACAGGGAGGTTAAGAAGAGCTTTTGCGCCAAGCATGCACATTTGTTTTTCGGGATTGGCCTTACAGATGCGGCACGTGCAACACACACACACACACATTTACGCACACACACATGCCTCAAACACACACACACATGCAACAGAACTCCCATGCAACACACATGCACATGCAACACACACACACACATGTATCAAACACACACACACATGCAACAGAACTCCCATGCAACACACATGCACATGCCAACACACCCAACAGCACACACACATATTCCTCACCCACCACCCCACACGATTACCGTAACGTCCCAGTTTCAACCACATTGAATCATGTCAACACCACACACACATGCATCAAACACACACGAACAGCGTGCAACAGAACTCCCTGCACACACATTCACCATGCACAGAAACGTCACCCATGACCCTGTACCCCAACCAGGATGTGAAGAAGAGCGTGCACTTGCAGCGCATTGGGCAGGAGGGTCTTACAATGCTCAATCGCTTTGAGAACGTCGTCCAATCACAGTGGGACAGAGATCAATGCAGGGTGAGGCATAGGAATGGGGGCCAGGAGGGTAGGATGGAATAAAAAGGGATGAGGGAGAGGATGGTAGGAGGGGTGTGGTTGGAGGGAGAAGATGCTTTGCGCAAGCACAGCATTGGCAGGAGGGCCGTGCAACATGCTCCATCCATCCTTCGAGAACAGCGTCCAAGTAAACAGTGGGGCAGTATCATTGCAGGTGAGGCTAAGGAATGGGGTAGGGGGGGAGGGAGGGGAAGAAAGGGGAGGAGAGAGGTGGTTTTGAATCAGTAGGATGGGGGATGAATATAAGTTGTAGCCTTACATGTGGTCTATCGTTCGTACTGTGGAATCCTTTCCTGTTTGCCTTCCGTGCGACTGCACGGGGCGGCTCAGGCATCCCTGGTCCGCCGCTTCGTCCTCTTCGCGGTGTTATCAACTCTGGTTTCTGTGGCAGCATTGGTGCTGGGGTTTTCTAGCGTGTCCTGCCTTGCCTGGTGTCCGTTCAATTGATCAATCCAGTGGGGTGCGTTGTCTGCCCGTTTCCTTTCCTTTGCCTCCGTTCCTCGGGTTCCATCTGTTGTTTTCCGGTTCATACTTTGTTTTCGTTTTCTGACCCGGTGCTTCTTCGGCTGCGTCCGCGTGTTATAACTCCTCTGGGTAGTCTCCAAATCTAAACTCAACCCAGAACCAAAACCAAACCCCCATCCTATTGGACCCTGGTATTCTATAGGCATCCAAGACTGCTAACCTCACCCACCCCTAACCCCTAACCCAAAACCCAAAACCCCACCCATCCCCCCATATTAAACTCAAATTAAAACTTAATCTTAAATCCCAAATATCAAAATATGAAACTCTATAGGCACCCAAAACTGCTACCCCCCCACCCACCCCCACCCCCAGCCCCCCACCCCCACACACCCCCCATCCCCCCATACTAAACTCATCCCCCAAACCCCAAACCTCAAATATGGAACTCTATAGGCACCCAAGACTGCTAACCTCACCCACCCCCAATAAAAAAACAAAACCCAACCTAAACTCATTACGCAAACTAAAACCCGTCCCCCCATCTCTAACCCAACCCAAACCCCAATCCCATTGGACCCTGATGTTATATACGCACCCAAGGCTGCTAACCTCACCCACCCACAATCTAAACCCAAACCCAGACCCAACTCCATCCCCATCTTAAACCCAAACCAAACCCACCCACCCATCCCATTGGACCCTGACATTCTTTAGGCACCCAAGACTTCTAACCTCACCCAAGCCCAAAACCCATCCCAAACCCCAAACGCAAACTCCCATCTCAAACCCAGACCATACCCAAACATGAACTTTATAGGCACTCAAGGCTGCTAACCTCAACCACCCCCAACCCAAACCCAACCCAAACCCAAACATGAACTTTATAGGCACTCAAGGCTGCTAACCTCAACCACCCCCAACCCAAACCCAACCCAAACCCAAACATGAACTTTATAGGCACTCAAGGCTGCTAACCTCAACCACCCCCAACCCAAACCCAACCCAAACCCAAACATGAACTTTATAGGCACTCAAGGCTGCTAACCTCTCCCACCCCCAACCCAAACCCAAACCCAGACCCAACTCCATCCCCCATCTTAAACCCAAAACCAAACATATGAAAGGGTCGGCTATGTTACATAATATTAGTGAGTAAATAATATTATATAATATTATATAACATTAGTCGGAAGAGCCGTCTAACCAGAATTTCGAATTTATTAGAAAAACTAATATTATTGTAACACTATAATAATATTAGTTAATATTAGTTTTTCAAACACTAATATTAGTCGACGTTCCCAAAACATATGGAACTTTATAGGCACTCAAGGCTGCTAACCTCACCCACCCCCAACCCAAACCCAAAACCCAACCTAAACGCAGAACGCAAACTCAAACCCATCCCCCCATCTCAAATCCAAACCTAGACCCAACCCCCCATCCCAGCTATATACGCACCTAAGACTGCTAACCTCACCCATCCCCAACCCAAACCCAAAACCCAACCCAAACCCAAACCCAAACCCAAAATCAAACCCAAACCCCTTTCCCGACTATATACGCACCCAAGACTGCTAACCTCACCCATCCCCAAACCAAACCCAAAACCCAACCCAAACCCAAAACCAAACCCAAAACCAAAATCAAACCCAAACCCCTTTCCCAACTATATACGCACCCAAGACTGCTAACCTCACCCATCCCCAAACCAAACCCAAAACCAAACCCAAACCCAACCCCCAAACCAAAACCAAACCCCTTTCCCAACTATATAGGCACCCAAGACTGATAACCTCAACCATCCCAAAACCAAACCCAAACCCATCCCCTCATCTCAAACCCAAACCCAAACCCAAACCCAAACCCAAACCCAAACCCAAACCACCTTCCCAACTATATACGCTCCCAAGACTGATAAACTCACCCATCCCCAAACCAAACCCAAAACCCAACCCAAACCCAAACCCAAACCCCCATCCAAACTGCATACGCACAAGACTGCTAACCTCTCCCATCCCCAAACCCAACCCAAAACCCAACCCAAACCCGTCCCCCCATCTCAAACCCAAACCCAAACCCAAATCCCCATCCCAATTATATGGACACCCAAGACTGCTACTGTCCAAGAATTCATCCATCCCCGAAACCAACCCATTTCCATCCCCCCATCTCAAACCCAAACCCAAACCCATCCCAGACACAAACACAAACACAAGCCCAAATCCAAACTCTATATGCACCCAAGACTGCTACTGTGCAAGACCTCATCAGCGATCTTCGACATGAAGAGCTCCATTGTGGTCTGAGCACGGTCGGAGATACCAGGGAAATCCCAACTCCCATGTCCAAGACCAATCGGCTTGGCTTGAAGAAGTCACAGTCCATTGCTCCAGGAGTTCCAGAAACAGGGATTGTTGAGGACCAATCCCAGGTGTGTGTGTGCATTTATGTGTGCAAGTGTGTGTATGTGCATATGTGTGTGTATGTATGTTTGCCTGTGTGTGTATGTGTGTTTGTATGTGTATGAGTGCATGTTCGTGCATGTGTGTGTATGTGTGTGTGCCTGTGTGCATGTGTGTGCATGTGTGTTTGTGTGTGCTTGGTGGGGGTAGTGGCGGGTTGCTGGGGGATGGTGGTGGTGTGTGTGTGTGGTGTGTGTTGTGTGTGGGGGGGGGGGGGGGGGGGGGGGGGGGGGCTTCAGATTGAAGGTGGTAAAACCATGTACCCTAAACCCTGAAAATTTAACTAATCAAACAAACGGAAACGCTTCATACTGTATCAGATGAGTTGTTGGGGGTTAGGTTTGACAGCAACACGCCAGCTATTGCCTGGCAAGCCAAGCTAAAAACGCTTCAGACTGTATCAGATGTGTTGTTGGGGTTTAGGTTTGACAGCAACACGCCAGCTATAGCCTGGCTAGCCAAGCTAAAAACGCTTCGGACTGTATCAGATGTGTTGTTGGGGTTTAGGTTTGACAGCAACACGCCAGCTATTGCCTGGCAAGTCAAGCAAAACACACACACACACAAACACACACACAAATCAACACAAACCTTCACAAAACCCATAGCTTGCAGATCTTGGTGAGGACGTACAGAACCATTTAGATAAGTCGATGGCATGCATTGAAGCACACCACACATACGCACACAACACACACATGACACACACACTCACACACATCCTCCCCACCCACTTGGAAGTACCTTACAATGCATCCCCCCCCTCCCCACCCACACACCCTACACACACACACACATGACACACCACAGGTTGCTGATCTTGATGAGGACATACAGAACCATGTCGACAAGACGATGGCATGCGTTGAAGCACACCGCACATACACACACAACACACACACGACACACACAAACTCACACACATCTTCCCCACCCACTCGGAAGTACCTTACAATGCATCCCCCCACCCCCACAACCACACCCTACACCCCCCACACACATATGACACACACACCAGGTTGCTGATCTTGATGAGGACACACAGAACCATGTTGACAAGACGATGGCATGCATTGAAGCACACCACACCTACGCACACAACTCACACACGACACACACACTCACACACATCTATCCCACCCACTTGGAAGTACCTTACAATGCATCCCCCCACCCCCACAACCACACCCTACACCCCCACAACACACCATACACACACACACACACACACACATGACACACATACCCTGCACCCCCCCCCACACACACATGGACACACACACACACCCTGCACCCCCCGACACACACACGACACACACACCAGGTTGCTGATCTTGATGAGGACATACAGAACCATGTCGACAAGACAATGGCATGCGTTGAAGCACACCGCACATACACACACAACACACACACACACGACACACACACACACTCACACACATCTTCCCCACCCACTTGGAAGTACCTTCCAATGCATCCCCCCACCCCCACAACCACACCCTACACCCCCCACACACACATGACACACATACCCTGCAACCCCCCCCCCACACACATGACACACACACACACTGCACCCCCCGACACACACACGACACACACACCAGGTTGCTGATCTTGATGAGGACATACAGAACCATGTCGACAAGACGATGGCATGCGTCGAAGCACACCGCACTGTGCTGATTGAGCACAACAAGTTGCAATCAACCGCGGGCCAGAAAGCTTTAAAAGAGGCACAGGAGGCTAAGCAGCAAGCTATCGTGAGTGTCTAAGTAGATTGCTTGCCTGATTGCTTGCTTGCATTGCTCCTTGCTCCGATGCTTGCCTGATACCACACCTCTTTACACCGCACTGTGCTGATTGGGCACAAAAATATGCAATCAACCGCGGGCCAGAAAGCTCTAAAAGAGGCTCAGGAGGCTAAGCAGCAAGCTATCGTATATATATATATATATATATATATATATATATATATACATATATATGTATATATACACACATATACGGTCTTTAACCTGCTAAATAACACCCTCTACTCCCCCACCTCACAGGACTTCCTGGCTCACCACTTTGTGCCAAAAACGTTGATGGAAATGGTACTAGCTGCAAACCCAAACCCTAAAGCCAAGGAAGAGGCTCAGGCATCTGCATTAGGTCACACAGAGTTTTCATACACATCTACTGCCTTCCTTCTCTCTCTCTCTCTCTCTCTCTCTCTCTCTCTCTCTCTCTCTCTCTCTCTCTCTCTCTCTCCTCTCTTCTCTCTCTCCTCTCTCTGTCAATCTATCTATCTATCTATCTATCTATATATATATATATATATATATATATATATATAGGGTCCATAACCTGCTTAACACCCTACTCCCCCACCTTACAGGACTTTTTAGCTTACCACTTTGTGCCAAAAAGGTTGATGGAAATGGTACTAGCTGCGCACCCAAACCCTGAAGCCAAGGAAGAAGCGCAGGCGTCTGCGTTAGGTCACGCTACTGAGGAGGGAGAAGGAGCAGCTTCCAGGGGGGGCATGCCCATGGGAGAAGCTGAAAGGAAGAAGGCACTTATTAGGGTGTGTTTGTGTTGCACAGTCCAGGGGTTTATGGTGTTTTTATGTGCGTGTGACTGTGTGTGTGTGTGTGACTGTGTGTGTGACTGTGTGTGTGTGTGTGTGTGATTTACAGTCCAGGGGGTTCAAGGCGTTTGTGTGTGTGTGTGACTGTGTGTGTGTGTGTGTGTGTGTGTGTGTGTGTTACAGTCCAGGGGGTCCAGGGATTCAAGGTGTATCCAAATCTTCCAGGGGGGCCATGCCCATGGAAGAAGATGAAAGGAAGAAGGCACTTATTAAGGTGTGTGTGTGTGTGTGTTTGTTTGTGTGTTTGTTTGTGTGTGTGTGTATAAGTGTGTGTTTTTGTGTTAGTGTGTGTGTGTGCGTGTAGTTGTGTGTGTGTGGTTGTGTGTGTGCGTTTTTTTTTTATTAAGGTAAAAAGGCGATAAGAATCGTATGATTAAATTATCATCCCAGATGAGATGATGATTTATTTATATTGTATAATTAAATTATCAATGTATCACCCCCTTAGACCCTTATACCCCCTTATGCCCCTACACCCTTAGACCCTTATACCCCCTTATGCCCCTACAACCTTAGACCCTTACCCCCTTACCCCCTTAGACCCTAATACCCCCTTATGCCCCTACCCCTTAGACCCTTAGACCCCCTTATGCCCCTACACCCTTAGACCCTTACCCCCTTACCCCCTTAGACCCTTAGACCCCTTTTGCCCCTACACCCTTAGACCCTTACCCCCTTACCCCCTTAGACCCTTATACCCCCTTATGCCCCTACACCCTTCGCACCCTATATACCCCCTATGCCCCTTACACCCTTACACCCTTCACCCCCTTAGACCCTTCACCCTTATGCCCCTACAACCTTAGACCCCTTATACACCCTTATGCCCCTGACACCAGTAGACCATTACCCCATTACCCCTTGAGACCCTTATGAGACCCCTATGCCCCTACACCCTTAGACCCGTACCCCCCTTACACCCGTACCCCATTAGACCTTATACCCCCGTATATGCCCTACACCCGTACACACCCTTACACCATTACACCCGTTTAACCCTTATACCCCCACCCCCTTACCCGACCCCCGACCCCCGTACCCCCCTACCCCCACCCCCTTTACCTACCCCTACCCCAGTACCCCCCTACCTTACACTACAGAGGAAGCCAGTCATCTGGCAGCCTGTGGGAGGGATACCCCCACACTTACACCTACTCACACGCACACCACTCGCCACGCCCACACTCACATCCACCCCTTACCCCCCTCCACAAGAGGAAGACAGTGATCTGGCAGCGTGTGGTTGGGTGACCCCACACTTACAACCACTCACACGCACACCACTCACCACGCCCACACTCACATCCACCCCTTACCCCCCTCCACAGAGGAAGTCAGTGATCTGGCAGCGTTTGCTTGGGTGACCCCACACTTACACCCACTCACACCCGCACCACCCTCCACGCCCACACTCACATCCACCCCTTACCCCCCTCCACAGAGGAAGACAGTGATCTGGCAGCATGTGGTTGGGTGACCCCACACTTGCACCCACTCACACCCGCTCACACTCACACCCACACTCACACCCACCCACACTCACCCACACCCACACTCACACCCATCATACCCCCCTCCACAGAGGAAGTCAGTGATCTGGCAGCGCGTGGGCGGTCACATAGCGGACACTAGAAGGGAGTTGGACAGCCTGCCCTTTATGTCCAGATGGACTCAAGAGACCAAGCGTCTCACTGCTCATAACCAACTTTCCAAAGAAGGATGGGACAGCTTGTTTGGGCAGGAGGGGGCGTATGTGAAGGGAGACAACACGCAAGGGGGAGGTAGGTGGAGGGAAGTGGTGGGTGGCGTGTGTGTGGGTGTGTGGGGGGGGGGGGGGGGGGGGGGGGGGGGGGGTAATAGGGTGTGGGAATGGGGGGAGGGTGGTGGTGGGGGGTGGTGGTGGTGAGTAATGGGGAGGAGGTGAAAATGAGGGTGAGAGTGGTGGTGGTGGTGGTGGTGGGTAATGGAAGGGGGTAAAATAGGGGCGAGGGGGGGGGGGGGGGGGGGGGGGGGGCAATAAGTTGACCAACTAGGGACAAGCAGCTTGTCTGGACAGGATGGGGTGTAAGGGAAGGGAGACAACACCCAAGGGGGAGGGAGGGGGAGGGAGCGGGTGGGGGCTGGGGGGAGGGGTGGTGTGTGTGTGGGGGGGGGGGGAGTTGTGCTGGGAGGAGGGAGAGGGGGGGGGGGGGGGGGGGGGGCATTGGAAGGGGGTGAAATGGGGGGGAGGGGAGGCAATAAGTTGACCAACTAGGGAAAAGCAGCTTGTTTGGGCTTGAGGGGGTGTATGTGGAGGGAGACAATACCCAAGGATTTCTCTCACCTACCTACCCAATCCCCACCCCCTCCCAACCCCTCCAACCCCACCAACCGACCCAATCCCCACCCCCTCCCTACCCCTCTAAGCCCACCCACCTACCCACCAACCCACCCACCTACCCACCTACCCACCCCCTCTCTACCCCTCCAGCCGTGTACACCCTCAAGTGCACCAGCCTCGGGGTGCATGCTTCCAGCCAAGTGCTCAACGCCCTGAAGATGGAAAACGCCAACATGGCGCATTGCAAGCTGGGGCGCTATGGGGCAGCTGCCCTTCGCCATGCCCTGGCTGCAAACAATGTGATCACCGCCCTCAACCTGGAAGACAATGGGCTGTGTGGGAAGGTAGGTGTTAGCAGGCCTTGTCTGCCTGTCTGCCTGCCTGCCTGCCTGCCTGCCTGCCTGCCTGCCTGCCTGCCTGCCTGCCTGCCTGCCTGTGTTTTCTGGGACTGACTGCTGCCCTTCGCCATGCCCTGGCTGCAAACAATGTGATCACCGCCCTCAACTGGAAGACAATGGGCTGTGTGGGAAGGTAGGCGTATGCAGGCCTTGTCTGTCTGTCTGCCTGCCTGCCTGCCTGCCTGCCTGCCTGCCTGCCTGCCTGCCTGCCTGCCTGCCTGTGTTTTCTGGGACTGACTGCTGCCCTTCGCCATGCCCTGGCTGCAAACAATGTGATCACCGCCCTCAACTGGAAGACAATGGGCTGTGTGGGAAGGTAGGCGTATGCAGGCCTTGTCTGTCTGTCTGTCTGTCTGTCTGTCTGTCTGTCTGTCTGTCTGTCTGTCTGTCTGTCTGTCTGTCTGTCTGTCTGTCTCTGCCCGTCTGTCTGTCTGCCTGCCTGCCTGCCTGCCTGCCTGCCTGCCTGCCTGCCTGCCTGCCTTTCTGTCTGTCTGTCTGTCTGTCTGTCCATTCGACCGTTTGTCAAGCCAAACCAATCCAAACCAAACCAAACCAAACCTAACCAAAAACCTACCAGACCAAACCAAACCAAACCAAATCAATCCAAGCCAAACCAAACCAAACCAAACCAAACCAAACCAAACCAAACCAAAAACCTACCATACCAAACCAAACCAAACCAAATCAATCCAATCAAAACCAAACCAAACCAAACCAAACACCCTTCCCTCCCTGTCCATAGGCTGTCCAAGACATAGTCGAGGGACTGACAGATGGAGGTATCACTCACATAGTAGAGGAGCCCCCTACTCCTTTGAACGACTGAAGAACCCACCCTTTATCAACTCCTCGACCACCTGAACCCAAACCAAACCAATCCAAACAAAACCAAACCAAATCAAGCCAACCCGAACCAAACCAAACACAACACAACACAACACAATCAAACCAAACTAAACCAAACCAAACCAAACCAAACCAATCCAAACAAAACAAAACAAAACAAAACAAAACAAAACAAACACCTTCCCTCCCTGTCCATAGGCTGTCCAAGACATAGTCGAGGGAATCACAGCTGGGGGTATCACTCACATAGTAGAGAAGCCCCCTGCCCCTTTGAACGACAAGTCGAAGACCAAGACCAATGGACAAGTGCCTGTGAGTTGGGATGGGTGGGTGGGGGTTGGTCTCACGCAACAGCAGAGCAATCTGGTCTAGTGCACTCATGTGTACCATCTGGCATCTGTTGGTTGAAAGATGGGTGGGTGGTTGGGTGAGTGGTTGGGTGGGTGGAGGGATGGGTGGAGGGAGGGAGGGAGGGGGGAGGGGTCCATTGGTATTTGTCTTGAGGTGGGAAGTTTGGGTGGTGGGCACCCTGCCCGTCCACCTCCCCACACCTCCCACCACCCCACCATCCCGACGATGTTCCCGCCCGACGATGTTCCCGCCCGACGATGTTTTTCCCTCCCGACGATGTTTTTCCCGCTACCACTACTTTTGACCCCGTTTTAGCCCAAATCCTGCTACACACAGATACATTTTGGCCCCAAATGGCCCTACATGGCCCTAAATGGCCCTAAACGGCGTTAAATGGCCCTAAATGGCCCTTAAAATCAGTTACAGCTACAAAAAACGCTGTCCCTGGAGGAGGCCTAAAACCATAGAGCTAAAAACAAACCACTTTGACATTTGAAAACAATATCCCTGTTCCCACCCACCGATCTACCACCTCCCCACCCTACCCACCTTACACATTTGGCCCCATATGGCCCTAAGTGGCCCTAAATGGCCCTAATAAGCTGTAAAAGCTACTTAAACACTGTCCCTGGAGGAGGCTTAGAACCATAGAGCTAAAAAAAACCACTTTGACATTTGAAAACAATATCCCTGTTCCCACCCACCGATCTTCCACCTCCCCACCCTACCCACCTTACACATATGGCCCCATATGGCCCTAAATGGCCCTAAAAAGCTGTAAAGCTACTTAGACGCTGTCCCTGGAGGAGGCCTAAAACCATAGAGCTAAAAAAAACCACTTTGACATTTGAAACAAATCCCTGTTCCCACCCACCGATCTTCCACCTCCCCACCCTACCCACCTTCCAGATCACCCTTCCCACCCACCCTACCCACCACCACCATCACCCTTCACCCTCTCTACCCATCACCCTTCCCACCCACCCTTCCCACCACACCACCACCACCACCCCACCACCTTTTCCATCCACCCCACCAAATCCCCACCACCCCACCACCACCCATAGATCTTCAGTAATGGTGTTCAGCACGGCGAAAAGGAAACAAGTCTGGTGTCCAAAGCACCTCCCCTCCCACCACCCCTCCCATCCCCACCACCCCTCTCCACCACCCCACCCATCCCCCACCACCCTCCCATCACCCCACCACCACCACCACCTCCCCACACACCACCCCACACCACCATCCCCCCCCCCCCACAAAGCCCCACCTCCCCACCACACCACACCACCCACCACAGCCAACACCACCACCTCCCACACCCGACCCACCACCCCATCCACCACCCACAGTATCTTCAGTACCAGTATTCACACGGCGAAGAGAAAACAAGTCTGGTTCCAAAACACCCATCCCACCCCCACCCCCACCACCCTTCCCACCCCCCCCACCACTCCACTCACCCCTTACCCCCCCCACCCCCCACCCCCAACCACCCACTACAACCCTTCCCACCACCACCAACCACAACCCACCCACGACCTTAACCCCCCCACCCACCCCACCCACCACCACCCTTCCCACCACCACCACCACCCCATCCACGACCTTAACCCACCCCACCCATCACCACCACCCCACCCACGACCTTAACCCCCCCCACACACACACACCACCACCACCACCACCCTTCCCACCACCCACCACCACCCCACACCACCACCACCACCACCCTTCCCACGCATAGATCTTCAGTACTGATATTCAACACGGAGAAGCAGAAACGAGTCTAGTTCCAAAACACCTCCCCACCCCACCCACCCACCACCCCCCCACCACCTCCCCCACCCCACCCAACCACCCCAACCACCCTACCCACCACCCCACCACCACCCACAGATCTTCAGTACCAGTATTCAACACGGCGAAGAGGAAACAAGTCTGGTTCCAAAACACCCTTCCTACTACCACCACCATCCCACCCACGACCTTACCCCCCCCCCCCCCACCACCACCACCACCACCACCACCACCACCACCACCACCCTTCCCCCCCCACACACCACCCCACCCACGACCTTAACCCCCCCCCCACACACACACACACCACCACCATCACCCTTCCCACCCACAGATCTTTAGTACTGGTATTCAACACAGCGAGGGGGAAACAAGTATGGTTCCAAAACACCCTTCCCACCACCCCCACCCCCACCCCACGACCTTAACCCCCCCCCCCCCCCCCCCCACCCACAACCACCACCACCACCACCACCACCCTTCCCACCCACAGATCTTCAGTACTGATATTCAACACAGCAGAGCGGACACGAGTCTAATTCCAAAGCATCTCCCCAATGGAATGTCTACGCCCGGGTTGCGGTCAGGACCGAGCTTTAAGCCGTCCTCTTCTTCGCTCGATTTCCTCCGTAGCCGGGTTAAGCTGCTTGACCTGACCAACAACCTGCTGGGGTTGAAGGGCGCCAAGGTAAGAGGGAGTGTGGGGTGTGGTTTGGAGTGGGGGGTGGGTGGGGCGGGTGGTGTGGGTGTGTGTGTTTGGGGGGTAGGGGAGGCAGGGGCTCAGGGGAGGGCAGGACCGAGCTTTAAGCTGTCCTCTTCTTCGCTCAATTTTCTCCGTAGCCGGGTTAAGCTGCTTGACCTGACCAACAACCTGCTGGGGTTGAAGGGCGCCAAGGTAAGAGGGAGTGTGGGGTGTGGTTTGGAGTGGGGGTGGGTGGTGTGGGTGTGTGTGTTTGGGGGGTAGGGGAGGCAGGGGCTCAGGGGAGGGCAGGACCGAGCTTTAAGCCGTCCTCTTCTTCGCTCGATTTCCTCCGTAGCTGGGTTAAGCTGCTCGACCTGACCAACAACCTGCTGGGGTTGAAGGGCGCCAAGGTAAGAGAGAGTGTGGGGTGTGGTTTGGAGTGGGGTGGGTGGGGCGGGTGGTGTGGGTGTGTGTGTTTGGGGGGTAGGGGAGGCAGGGACTCAGGGGAGGGCAGGTCCGAGCTTTAAGCCGTTCTCTTTGTTGCTCAATTGTCTCCGTAGTCGGGTTAAGCTGCTTGACCTGACCAACAACCTGCTGGGGTTGAAGGGCGCCAAGGTAAGAGAGAGTGTGGGGTGCGGTTTGGAGTGGGGGTGGGTGGGGCGGGTGGTGTGGGTGTGTGTGTTTGGGGGGTAGGGGAGGCAGGGGCTCAGGGGAGGGCAGGTCCGAGCTTTAAGCCGTCCTCTTCTTCGCTCAATTTCCTCCGTAGCCGGGTTAAGCTGCTTAACCTGACCAACAACCTGCTGGGGTTGAAGGGCGCCAAGGTAAGAGGGAGTGTGGGGTGTGGTTTGGAGTGGGGGTGGGTGGGGCGGGTGGTGTGGGTGTGTGTGTTTGGGGGGTAGGGGAGGCAGGGGCTCAGGGGAGGGCAGGACCGAGCTTTAAGCCGTTCTCTTCGTCGCTCAATTTCCTCCGTAGCCGGGTTAAGCTGCTTGACCTGACCAACAACCTGCTGGGGTTGAAGGGCGCCAAGGTAAGAGAGAGTGTTCAGTGATTTGTTTTCCAAATCTGAAAGTGGGTTTCTCCTAGCTTTATGGTTGTAGGACTCCTCCAGGGACACTGTTACAGTGTTTTTATAGCTTTTTGTAGCTTTTTGGGGCCACTTGAGGCCAAACAAAACTTTGTTTTTTACTTTTTTGTAGCGATAATTTCTCCAAAATGGGGTCAAAACTAGCTATCGCTATATATAGCGTGGAAAAATATCCCTGGGAGTGTTGGGTGGGGTTAAAGGGCGCCAAGGTGAGAGGGAGTGTGGCTTGGTGGAGGGGCTTGTTCTGTGGTGTTCGTGGGGTATGGGGGTGAAGCAGGTGAGGAGGAGTGTGGCGGATTACTGGGGTGGCGGGGTGGGGTTGAAGGTGAAGACAGGGCGGAAGGGTGTGGGGACGGTTGGAGGTGTGGGTGGTAGGGGAATGAAAGAAGGAGAGAGAGAGGAGTGGGGAGGGGGGTGGGGGGGGGGGGGGGGGGGAGTCGGGGGGGGGGGTGTTCTGGGAGGGGGGGGGGGGGGGTGGGGGGGGGGGTCGGGGGGGGGGGGGGGGGGGGTAGGAGGGGGGGGCGGGGGTCCGGCGGGGGTGGGGGGGGGGGGGGCAAGGGGGGGGGGGTTGAGTTAGGGGTGTCGGCAGCGGTGAGAGGGAGTGGGGGGTGTGTGACTTGTGTGGGGGGGGGGGTTGGAGGGGGTGTTGCGCAAGTGAGTAGAGGGAGTGTGTGGGTGGGTTGAAGGCGAGACAAGGGCGAGAGGGAAGCGGGAGGGAGGGTTGGGGGGGGGGGGGGGGGAGGGGTGTGCTAGCAGGTGAGAGGGACGTGGGGGGGTGGTGGGGGGGGGCCGTGGAGAGGGGGGGTGGGGCGTAGGGGCGTGCAGCAGGTGAGAGGGAGTGTGTGTGTGGGGGGGGGTGGGTAGGGTGGGTGCTCAAGTGGGGGAGAGGGGTGTGTGGGGTGGCGGGGGGTCGGTAGGGGGTGGCAGCAGGTTTTGGTGAGGGAGTGTGGGTGGTGGGGGGGGGGGTGGTTGAGGGGGTTGCCAGCAGGTGAGAGGGAGTGTGGGTGTCGGGGGGGGGGGTTTAGGGGGGGTTGGGTAGGGGGTGCAGCAGGTCGTGTGAGGGAGGGGTTGTGTGGGGGGGGGGGGGGGTAGGGGGGCAGCAGGTGAGAGGGAGTTGTGGGGGTTGGCGGGGGTTAGGGGGGGTTGAGCAGGTGGAGGGGAGTGTGGGGTGGGGTTGAAACGGAGCGCCAAGGTGAGAGGGCGTGTGGGGTGGGGGGGGCGGTGCTGGGGGTAGGGGCGGCCGCAGCAGGTGGAGAGGGATATAGGGGGGTGGGGTGGGGTTTGAAGGGCGCCAAGGGGAGATGGAGTGTGGGGGGGGGGGGGGTGGTGGTAGGGGGGTGAAGCAGTTTATGCCAGCAGGGGGTTAGGGTGCGAGGGAGTGTGGGGGGGTGGGGGGGGTAGGGGGTGCCGAAGGGAGGGGGAGGTCGGGGTGGGGGCGGTGTAGGGGGTGCAAGCAGGTGAGCGGGAATTGTGGGGGTGGGTTGGTGGGTTTGAAGGGCGGCCAAGAGGTGTGAGAGGGAGTCGTGGGGGGGGGTGGTTGGGTGGGGGGTGGGGGTGGGTGGGGGGGGGGCGGGGGAGGGGGGTTGCAGAGGTGAGAGGGAGTGTGGGGTGGGTTTTTTGAAGGCGCGCCAAGTGAGAGGGAGTGTGGGGGGGGCGTTGGGCGGTGGTAGGGGGTGAGCAGGTTAGCAAGGTGAGAGGGAGTGGGGGGGGGGGGGGGGTGGGGGGGTAGGGGGGGGTGCAGAAGGTGAGGGGGGAGAGTGTGGGGTGGGGGGGGGGGAGGGTGTGAAGCGGTGAAGAGGGATAGGAAGTGTGTGTGTGTGGGAGGGTAGGCGGTGCATGCAGCAGGTGAGAGGGAGTGTGGGGTGGGGGGGGGAGGGGGTGGCAGCAGGGTTAGAGAGGGAGTGTGGGGTGGCGGGGGGGTGGTAGGGTTTGTGCAGCAGGTGAGCGGGAGTGTGGGGTTTGTGGGGGGGGTGGTTAGGGGGTGTTTGAAGCAGGTGAGAGGGAGTGTGGGGTGTGGGGGGCTGGGGGCCGGGTTAGGGGGGGGCCAGCAGGTGAGAGGGAGTGTGGGGGTGGGGGTTGAAGGGGCGCCAGGTGAGAGGGAGTGTGGGGGGGTGGGGGGGTGGTGGGGTGGGGGGGGTGTTGGTTAGGGGGTGACAGATTGAAGGAGGAGAGAGGCGAGTGTGGGGTGGGGTTGAAGGGCGCCAAGGTGATATATGTATGTATATACAAATTAGTTTTGATTATATTCATAATGTATATTGACCATATTCATAATGTATATTTACCCATTGTTAGGCAAATAGATATAGATTTTAATACTTATGCATAGCCCCTCTCAGTGAAATACAATGGTCTAGTGGTAGATCAGATCGCTGGAGGACGAAGAGTCGGGGGTTCGACTCCCCTCTCGGTCGCTCTTGGCGTTGCAGGTCGTTGTCAATCGCGATGGTAGCTTGTCCGGTTGAGGTAGAAGACCGCTCCCTACCCGCGTACGACAGACTCCCTTGACACCACGCCCCACCAGGCGTTATCATTACCTTTTTTATCATTACCTTTCCTTTTTCATTTCTCCCTCTTCATTGAGTACTCACACCCAACCACACTGCGAGGTTGTTCAGGAAGACCCCCAGCACTGCGTCCTGAGACGTATTCAATTTCACAGCCTGCGTCCTGAGACGCAACCGACCACAACCGACCCATAGCCTGCATCCATTTTTATTGGGATGATCTGTCGGGTGTGGTCGGTTGCAGTTGGCTGCGGGTCGGTTGTGGTCGGTTGCGAGATTAGCCTGCATCCATTTGTATTGGGATAATCTGTCGGTTGTGGTTGGTTGCGGTTGTCCGCAGGTCGGGTGGTCGGGTTTTTGAACTCCTCTTTTGGAGATTAGCCTGCATCCATTGTATTGAGGGGATTAATCTGTCGGTTGTGGGTTGGTTTGCGTTGGCTGGGGGTCGATTGTGGTCGTTGGGAGATAAGCTGCAACAATTGGTATTGGGATTAATATGTCGGTTTTGTGGGTGGTTGCGGTTGGCAGCGGGTCGGTTGTGGTCGGTTGTGAGATTAGCCTGCATCCATTTGTATTGGGATAATCTGTCGGTTGTGGTTGGTTGCGATTGGCTGTGGGTCGGTTGTGGTCGGTTGTGAGATTAGCCTGCATCCATTTGTATTGGGATAATCTGTCGGTTGTGGTTGGTTGCGGTTGTCTGCAGGTCGGTTGTGGTCGGTTGCGAGATTAGCCTGCATCCATTTGTATTGGGATAATCTGTCGGTTGTGGTTGGTTGCGGTTTGCTGCGGGTCGGTTGTGGTCGGTTGCTGAGATTAGCCTGCATCCATTTGTATTGGGATAATCTGTCGGTTGTGGTTGGTTGCGGTTGGCTGCGGGTCGGTTGTGGTCGGTTGCTGAGATTAGCCTGCATCCATTTGTATTGGGATAATCTGTCGGTTGTGGTTGGTTGCGATTGGCTGTGGGTTGGTTGTGGTCGGTTGCGAGATTAGCCTGCATCCATTTGTATTGGGATAATCTGTCGGTTGTGGTTGGTTGCGGTTTGCTGCGGGTCGGTTGTGGTCGGTCGTGAGATTAGCCGCATCCATTGGTATTGGGAAAACTCTGGTGGTGTGGTGGGTGCGGTTCGGCGGGGTGGATGTGGTCGGTTTGCGAAGATAGGATGCGAGATTAGCCTGCATCCATTTGTATTGGGATAATCTGTCGGTTGTGGTTGGCTGCGATTGGCTGTGGGTCGGTTGTGGTCGGTTGCGAGATAAGCCTGCATCCATTTGTATTGGGATAATCTGTCGGGTGTGGTTGGTTGCGGTTTGCTGCGGGTCGGTTGTGGTCGGTTGTGAGATTAGCCTGCATCCATTTGTATTGGGATAATCTGTCGGTTGTGGTTGGTTGCGATTGGCTGTGGGTCGGTGTGTGTCGGTTTGCGAGATTAGCCTGCCAATCCATTTGTATGGGATAATCTGTCGGTTTTGTGGTTGGTTGATTGGCTGTGGGTTGGTTGTGGTCGGTTGCGAGATTAGCCTGCATCCATTTGTATTGGGATAATCTGTCGGTTGTGGTTGGTTGCGGTTTGCTGCGGGTCGGTTGTGGTCGGTCGTGAGATTAGCCTGCATCCATTTGTATTGGGATAATCTGTCGGTTGTGGTTGGTTGCGGTTGGCAGCGGGTCGGATGTGGTCGGTTGCGAGATTAGCCTGCATCCATTTGTATTGGGATAATCTGTCGGTTGTGGTTGGTTGCGATTGGCTGTGGGTCGGTTGTGGTCGGTTGCGAGATTAGCCTGCATCCATTTGTATTGGGATAATCTGTCGGGTGTGGTTGGTTGCGGTTTGTGGGGTGGTGGTGGATCGGTGTGAGATTAGCCTGCCTCCATTGTATTGGGGTAATCTGTCGGGGTGGTTGGGTGCGATTGGTGTGGGTGTGTGTGGCGGTTGCGAGATTAGCCTGACATCCATGGTTCTTGGGATAACTGTCGGTTGTGGTTGGTTGCGGGTGCAGGGGTCGTTGTGGTCCGGTGTTAGATTAGATGCATCCATGGTATTGGGATAATCTTCCGTGTGGTTTGGTTGCGATTGGCTGTGGGTCGGTTGTGGTCGGTTGTGAGATTAGCCTGCATCCATTTGTATTCAGATAATCTGTCGGTTGTGAGTTGTTTTGCGGGTCGTGGGTCGGTTTTGGTCGGTTGCAAGATTAGCCTGAATCCATTTGATGGGAAATCTGTCGTTGTGGGTGGTTGCGGTGTATGCGGGTGGTTTGGTCGGTGCGAGATTAGCCTGCATCCATTTGTATTGGGAAATCTGTCGGTTGGGTTGGTGCGAGTTAGCCTGCATCACGGTGTATGGGATAATCTGTCGGTTGTGGTTGGTGCGATGATGTGGGTCAGTTGTGGTCGGTTGCGAGATAGCCTGCATCCATTTGTATTGGGATAAGAATCTGTCGCGTTTGTGGTTGGTTGGGTTGGCAGCGGGTGGGTCGGTTGTGGTCGGTTTGTGTTGATGCATTAGCCTTGCATCCATTTGTAGTGGGAAATCTGTAGGTTGTGGTTGGTTGCGCGTTGGCAGGGGTCGGTTGTGGTCGGTGTGAGATTAGGCCTGCATCCATTTGTATTGGGATAATATGTCGGTGTGTTTGGTTGCGGTTGGACTTGTGGGTCGAGTTGGGGTAGTTTGCGGAGATTAGCCGCATCCATTTTCATTGGGAGAAGCTGTCGTTGTGGCTTGTTGTGGTTTGCTGCGGGTCGGTTGTGGTCGGTTGCGAGATTAGCCTGCATACATTGATTGGCGATAATCGGTCGGTTGAGGTTTGGTCGCGGTTGGCTGCGGCGTCGTTTGTGGCGGTTGCGAGATTAGCCTGCATCCTATTTGTATTGGGATATCTTCGGTTGTGGTTGGTGCGGTTGGTGGGGTCGGTTAGTGTCGGTTTTGCGAGATTAGGCTGCATCATTTTCATTGGATAATATGTCGGTTGTGGTTGGTTGTGGTTTGCTGCGGGTCGGTTGTGGTCGGTTGCGAGATTAGCCTGCATCCATTTGTATTGGGATAATCTGTCGGTTGTGGTTGGTTGCGGTTGGCTGTGGGTCGGTTGTGGTCGGTTGCGAGATTAGCCTGCATCCATTTGTATTGGGATAATCTGTCGGTTGTGGTGGTATTGGCTGCTGTGGTGTTGGTTCGTGTCAGGTGCGAGATTGACTGCATCCATTTGTATTGGGATAATCTGTCGGTTGTGGTTTGTTGCGGTTTGCTGCGGGTCGGTGGGTTGTGTGGCGGTGTGAGAGGATTAGCCTGACATCAATTGGTATGGGATAATCTGTCGGTTGTGGTTGGTTGCGGTTGGCAGCGGGTCGGATGTGGTCGGTTGCGAGATTAGCCTGGATCCAATTGTATTGGGATAATCTGTCGGTTGTGGTTGGCTGCGATTGGCTGTGGGTCGGTTGTGGTCGGTTGCGAGATAAGCCTGCATCCATTTGTATTGGGATCTATGTCGGGTGTGGTTGGTTGCGGTTTGCTGCGGGTCGGTTGTGGTGGTGTGCGATTAGCCTGCAATCCCTTGTGATTGGGATAATCTTGTCGGTTGTGGTTGGTGCGATTGGCTGGGGTCGGTGTGGTCGGTGCGAGATTAGCCTGCAATCCATTTGTTGGATAATCTGTCGGTTTGGTTGGTGGACGATTGGCTTGTGGTTGGTTGTGGTCGGTGGTTGGCGAGATTAGATGCATCCATTTGTTTGGGATAAACTGTCGGTTGTGGTGGTTGCGGTTTGTGCGGGTCGGTGTGGTCGGTCGGAGGATGAGCCTGAATCATTGTATGGGAAATCTGTCGGTTGTGGTTGGTGCGGGTTGGGCAGCGGGCTCGGATGGGTCGGGGTGGTTTGTTGCGAGATTAGCCTGAATCCATTGGTATTGGGATAATCTGGTCGGTTGGCTGGTTGGCTGCGATTGGTGTGATGTGGGCGGTGTGGGCGGTTGCGAGATAAGCCTGCATCCATTTGTATTGGGATAATCTGTCGGGTGTGGTTGGTTGCGGTTTGCTGCGGGTCGGTTGTGGTCGGTTGTGAGATTAGCCTGCATCCATTTGTATTGGGATAATCTGTCGGTTGTGGTTGGTTGCGATTGGCTGTGGGTCGGTTGTGGTCGGTTGCGAGATTAGCCTGCATCCATTTGATGGATAATCTGTCTGTTGTGGGTTGGTTGCGGTTGGCAGCGGGCGTTTGTGGTCGTCGTTGGAGATTAGCCTGATCCATTTGTTATTTGGGATAATAGGACTCCGTTGTGGTTGGTTGTCGATTGGCTGTGGGTCTGGTTGGTTGTGGCGGTGTGAGATTAGCCGCATACATTTGTTTTAGATAATCTGTCGGTTGTGGTTGTTGGTGGGTAGGTTGTGGTCGGTGGGTTGAGAGATTTAGCATGCATCCATTTGTATTGGGATTAATCTGTAGGTGTGGTTTGGTTTTGCGGTTTGGCTGCGGGTACGGGTTTGAGGTCGGTTGTGGATGTGAGATAGCTGCAATCCATTGTATGGGATAAATCTGGCGGTTGTGGTGGTTGCGGTTGGCACGGTAGTTGTGGTCGGTTGTTGGCGATTAGCATGATCAATTTGTATTGGGAAATCTGGTCGGTCCTGTGGTTGGTTGCGTGGGCTGGGTGGTCGGTTGTGGTTAGGTTGAGCAGATTAGCCTTCCATCCATTTTCATTGGGATAAATCTGTAAGGTTGTGGTGGGGTTGCGATGGCTGGGGGTCGGATGTGGTCGGTTGTGAGATTAGCCCGGCCTCCTTTGTATTCGGGGAAAGCTGTCGGTTTGTGGTTTGGTTGCGGTATGTCTGCAGGGGGTGTCCCCGGGTTGTGGTCGGTGGAGAGATTACCTGCATCCATTGTATTGGGATAATATGCTCGGTGTGGGGGTGTTGTTGTGGGTTGAGGAGGGTCGGTTTTGTGATCGGTGCGAGATTAGCATGCATTCCGACTTTGTTGGGATAATCTGTCGGTTGTGGTTGGTTGCGGTTGGCTGTGGGTCGGTTGTGGTCGGTTGCAAGCATTAGCATGAATCCATTGTATTGGGATATCTGTCTGGTGTGGTTGGTTGCGAGATTGCCTGCATTCCATTGTATGGGATAATCATGTCGGTGGTGGTTGGTTTTGAGATTGGCTGCGGGTGGGGTTCGTTGTGCGTCGGTTCCGAAAGATTAGCCTGCTCCCTTGTATTGGGAATAATCTGACCGATTATGGTTGGGTTGTTGAGCTTTAGCCTGGATCCATTTGTGTGGATACTCTGTCGGTGTGGTTGTTGCGGTTGTCTGCCGGTCGGTTGTGTGTGGGTCGGTTGAGAGTTAGCCTGCATCAATTGTATGGGATAATCTGTCGGGTGGTTGGGTGCGGTTGTGGCAGGGGTCGGGTGTGGTCGGTTGTGAAGATTAGCCTGCATCATTGTATTGGGATAATTGTCGGTTTGGGTTGGTGTGCTGTTGGCAGCGGTCGTTGTGGTGGTTGCGAGATTAGCCTGCATTCCATTGTATGGGATAAATCTTGTCGGTTGTGGTTGGTTGCGGTGTGCTGCGGTAGGTTGTGTGTGGTCGGTTGTGAGATTAGCTGATCATTTGATTGGGATAATCTGTCGGTTGTGGTTGGTTGCGGTTGGCAGCGGGTCGGTTGTGGTCGGTTTGCGAGATTAGCCTGATCCATTTGTATTGCATAATTGTTGGTTGTGGTGGTTTGCGATTGGGTGTGGGCGGGTGTGGTCGGTTGGGCGAGATTAGCATGCATCCATTTGTATTGGATAATCTGTCGGGTGTGGTTGGTTGCGGTTTGCTGCGGGTCGGTTGTGGTCGGTTGTGAGATTAGCTGCATACATTGTATTGGGATAAATCAGCGGGTTTGTTGGGTTGCGATTGGCTGGGGGTCGGTTGTGGTCGGTTGGTAGATTAGACTGAATCCATGGTAGGGGATTAATTTCGGTTGTGGTTGGTTGGGGTTTGTGCGGGTTGGTTATGGTCGGTTGTGAGATTAGACCTGCATCCATTTTATTGGGATTAATCTGTCGGTTGTGGTCTTGGGTGCGGTTGAAGCGGGTCGGGTCGTGGACGGTTTGCGAGATTAGCCTGCATCCATTTGTATGGGATGATTGATAATTTGCGGTTGTGGTGGTTTCGATTGGCTGTGGCGTCGGTGTGGGCGGTTGCGAGATTAGCCTGATCCATTTTGTATTGGGATAATCTGTCGGTGTGGTTGGTTGTGGTTGTTGCGGGTCGGTTGTGGTCGTGGTGAGATTAGACCTGCATCCTTTGATTGAGGATAATCTGTCGGTTGTGTTTTTTTGGGGGTTTGGTTGCGGTTGCCAGCGAGGTCCAGTTGTGTTCAGTTGTGGACGGTTGCGAGATAGCCTGATCCCTTTGTTATTGGGATAATCTGTCGGTTTTGGTTGGTTGCGATTGGCTGTGGGTCGGTTGTGGTCGGTTGCGAGATTAGCCTGCATCCATTTGTATTGGGATAATCTGTCGGGTGTGGTTGGTTGCGGTTTGCTGCGGGTTGGTTGTCGTCGGTTGTGAGATTAGCATCTGCATCCATTTTGTCTTTGGGATAAATCTGTCGTTGGGGTTGGTTGGATGGCTGTTGGGTCGGTTGTGGTCGGTTGCGAGATTAGCCTGCATCCATTTGTATTGGGATAATCTGTGGGTTATGTGTTGGTTGCGGTTTGTGGGGTCGGTCGTGGTCGTTGTGTGAGCTAGGCATGCATCCATGTATGGGGATAATCTGTCGGTTGTGGTTGGTTGCGGTCCGTCTGCAGGTCGGTTGTGGTCGGGGGTGCTGAGATTAGCCTGCATCCATTTGTAATTGGGATATCTGTCGTCTGTGGTTGGTGCGGGTGGCTGTGGGTCGGTTGTGGTCGGTTGCGGGAGAGTAGCCGCATCCATTTGTATTGGGATAATCTGTCGGTTTGTTGGTTGTTGTGAGTTTGTGTGGGCTGTTGTGGTCGGTGTGCGATTAGCCTGCATTCAATTTGTTATTGGGATTAAAGCTGTAGGTTGTGGTTGGTGCGGTTGGCTGTGGTAGGTTGTGGTCGGGTGCGAGATACGCCTGCATCTGTATTGGGATATTATTTTTTTCATGTTTCCCCTTTTATTTGAATACTTCTGCACGTGTTCGTTGCTTGAAATGGAGGCTGCAGCTGGAAAGGGGGGACCCCATGTGGGTGGGAGAAAGAAGAAGAACCACGGAGGGGCAGGGCGGTGGGGGAGGAGGGGAGGAGGAGGAGGAGGGAGGAGGAGCGGAGGAGGAAGAATGATACTAATTCAACCATGACACTCACACCCATTCACATTTCCTGGCCTGCAGTTGCCGCTGCTGGACCTGGTACGCCACCAGCCTTACTCTCTTTTCCCTTCTTTGCACCCTCTTCTCTCCTTTTCTTCATTCTTCTCCTTTCTTTCCTACCCTTCTGGCCTCTATTTTTCCCTTTATTTTTTCCTGCTTCACACTCTTGCCGTCCTTCCGGTTTTCCGTCTTTTTCTTCCTTTTCGCCCTTGTTCGTCCTCTCTTTTTCCCTGACGTTGTTCCTCCTATTTGTTTTTCCTTTTTCCTTTCCTTTTGTTCTCCTATGTTCTTTTCTTGTGTCTCTTCTTCAGTCCCTTTTATCGCTTCTTTTTACATTTTTTCCTCTCGTTTTCTTTCATTTGTTTTTTCCTTCCCTTCTTCTTTTTTTTTTTCTTGCCTTTTGTTTTCATCTTTCCGTGCCTTTCTGCACTCCTCCCCTGACCGAGAAAGGTAAGAAGTGCGGCCAGCCTGAGGAGGGCGAGTGGCCTAGCTAGTGCCCTCAGAATGGGAAATAGTGGAGTGTGCATTAGATTATATGAGATATGTATATAGGACTAGATTTAATTTGCCGGTATTCTATGTAAGGCTGTAGAAAGTCGGGCTAAGCAGGATGCGGGAGTGGCCTCCTCGCTAGTGCCCTCAGAATAGGGAACCTAGTGAGCGTGCGTTTATTCAAAACACAATGACACACGCACACACACATGCAGGCATGCACACACACACACACACACACACACACACAAACATATACACACAAACATATACACACAAACATATACACACAAACACAGGCGCACATACACACGCATGCACACAAACACTCACGCACACTAACACGCACACTAACACACACACTAACACACACACTAACACACACACACTTTGCCCGGTAAAACTGTTTTTTTTGCCTAATTATCCACGAAACCACTTACCACAACACACCCAAAAATTCATGCAACCCTCCAACACGAACCGGATGAACACACGCAAACACAAAACCACAATACACAAAAGGAAAGCAACAAATCCCTAAACACAAAAAACGAGCAGGAGAGCAAGCCCGCGGGCCGCGAGGGCCGCACCGCGCACGGGCCGCACCAGCACCCGCGGGCTGCCACCCGCATCCCGGAGACCGCAGAGGCCGGCACCCTCCACCCCCGCGGCCGCAGCCCCCACCCCACGCCCAGCGTGCCCAACCCGCACCCTCACCCTCCCGCGTGGCGCGGGGGCGGCACCCAGCACCCCAGTGGCCGCACCGACCCCCGCGCAGCGTGCCGCACCAACACCCCCGCGGGCCGCACCCTGGGCACCGCGTGGGCCGAATCCGAAACCCCGGGGCCCCACACGACCCCCGCGGGGCGCAATCGGAGGCCCGCGGGCCGCACCCGAACTGCCCGCGGGCCGCGACCCGCGCCGCGCCGCCTGCGGGCCGAAAACGCACCCCCGCGGGACGCACCCCCACCACCGCCACACCCGAGGGCCGCACCGCACCCGCACCCACCCGGGGGCGCGGAAGGGAGGCCCAGGCACCCCAGGGGCCGCCACGCAGCCCCGCGGGCGCACCCGACCTCCCGGGCCGCACCCGCACCGCCGCGGGACGAACCGCAACCCCGGGCCAGCACCCGCCCAACCGCCCGCGGGGCCGCACCCGCAGGCCCCGGCGGGCCGCACCCGCACCCCGCGGGGAGGCACCCGGCACCAGCACCGCCGCGGACGAACCGCACTCCACGCGGGCCGCACCCGCAGGCCCCGCGGGCCGCACAGCACCCGCCCAGACCCCAGGGGAGCACCCGCACCGGCACCGCCGCGTGCACGAACCCTGCACCCCCGGAGGCCGCTCACCGCACCCCCGCGGGCATGGGGCCACCGCGCTACCGCCGCGGGCCGAACCCGCCCCCCGGGGCCGCAACCCGCACACCCGCGGGGTACGCAAACGCAAGCCCGAGGGCGCCCCGCACGCCCTGCGGGCCGCACAGCGCACCCGGACCGCTGAGGGCCGAACCATGCACCCCCGAGGCCCGAACCGCAGCCACGCGTCCACGTAATTCAGCTCAACCCCCTCGTCCGCGATTCCCGTACCGCTCAACCCCTCGGTTCTTTATCCCTCATCCCTAGGATCGTACCCTCACTTCTCTTTGTAAGCACGCAACCTCTTGATGCCCGTACCCCTCCACCCCTCTGTTCCGTCATCTTTACCCCCTCTGCCCGTCCTTCAGCACTACTTTCATTACTTTCATCTCACCCCCTATTCCCTAACCTCGCCACCCTCGTTCGTTCACTTTCAACCCCATCCCTCACACTTACTCTTTGAGTTCTTACACCCCTACTCCCTCACGGGTCCTTACTCCACCCCTTTCCTCCCCCCCACTCCCTATTGTCTATTGGTTTAACACCCTTGGTTCTCATGCTGGACCATCCTCTTTCTGCATCCGCCATTCCTATCTCTCACAAACACTATCTCCCACCGTCACTTACTCTTCCTTTCTTTTCCTATAGTGTCTCACCCTCATAAAAAGGGGCTAATAATAGCTGGGAACTAAGCTGTATAAACGAACAATACTAAAATTCAAACACGAGACTCTAAAATACAAAACTCGAATCACAAAACACTGTCCTCACCTTCACCCCCTCTTTCCTCGTAGGTCCTCACCAACATAAACTTGGCTAACAACAGCCTGGGTAACAAAAAGCCTCTATATACGTAAAAACTAGGATTAAAAATTCTGGCCTCATTTGTTTTTTTTTTGCTCCTACGCCTGTTTCTTTTTTCTACCTTCTTTCAACCTTTTTCCTTTGGGCCATTTACACGAAACAAGGAAAAGAAAAGAAACATCAAACATGACACACAAAATAAAAAACAGAAAAAAACTGTCCCAACCCGAACCCCACCCCATTCTCTTTCCTTCACCCCCCCCCGCACCCCCTATTTGCTCTAGGCCATCACCACTAAACCTGCTAAGAAAACAGCCTGGGTAATGAGGCCTGTATACATAAACATAAAAAAAACTCAACACGAAACAATAAACACAAAACCCGAAGCACAAACCACTATCTCGACCGCACCCCCCTTTCATACTAGGTCCTCACCCACAAAACCTCGCGAACAAACAGGCCGGGTTAACAACGCATATATTATACTAAACCACTAACCGTAAACGAACCTTTACAAACCCAAACACTCAACAAAAAACACGACAAAAAACTACGACACAAACACGATCAGTGATTCCTAACCCATAACCCCTCTTTTACTCACACTAACACTCTTTCCTCACATTAACCCCGCGTTCTTCACCCTCACCCCCTCTTTCCTCACTCTCAACCTCACCTCTTTCCTCATAGGTCCTCACCCACGTAAACCTGGCTAACAACAGCCTGGGTAAGGGTAACAAGGCGCCACCGTTGGGTAACCTATATACGATTTTGACAGGCACAATGGCATTCTCGACGGAGCTGGAATTTGTTCCAGGCCAGAGGGTTTGCCCAAGGGCGGCAGGAAGGGCTTGGGGGGCTTGAGGTGAACCCCGCGTCACGTCGCTCAACCTGAGCTGGAATGGGCTGGAAAACGAGGGAAGGGGTGGATGGAGTTCTTCATGGGGCTGGCCATCAAGGCCAATCAGTCGTTGAAACTATTAGAACTGTCACACACGCGCATCAGCTCGCGAGGGGATGCCTCCCATTTGACAGAGGGTTGAGGTGAGAACACGAATTGGCGCACTTCGGTTGAATGGTAACGATGCTTTTGTGTGGCAGATGCTGGCGCGTGTCTGATATTGTTTTTGTGCTGCTGCTGTGTGCTGCTGCGCGCTTGTAGTGATGGTTACGGCATGAAGTGCGCTGATGATTGTTTTTGTGGCTGCTGCTGCTTGTTTGATAGTTGGTAGTTTTGATGATTCTGATGCTGCTGTAGTGTGGTGGGTAATGGCAATTGTGTGTGCTGGATGGTGGTGTGTGGCCTGATGCTGCGTGTTATGTATATTGGTTTTGCGCTGCTGCTTCTGTGCGCTGTTAGGGAGGGGTAATGGCAATGATCTGTGGGCTGCTGGTGTTGTTGGGTGCTGCTGCTTCCTAGAGGCTGCCTCACCATTGCAGAGGGATTGAGGGAGAACTCGACACTGGAGTCACTTCTGCTGAACGGTAACGCTGCTTTTGAATGGTAACTGTTGAACGGCAATGCTGCTTTTGTTGCTGCTGCTGCTGCTGCTGCTGCTGCTGCTACTGTCGTGGTGGTAACAGTAGTGCTGCTGCTACTGTACTGGTTGTAATGGCAATGATAGTGCTGCTGCTGCTGCTCTATATGCCTTGCCAATGCAGAGGAATCGAGGTAGAACAAGACCTTGGAGTCTCTTCTGCTGAATGGTAACGCTGCTTTTGAATGGTAAGTGTTGAATGGGCAATGCTGCTTGTGTGCTGTCTGGGTCTACTGTAGTGGGTGGTAACAGCTAGTGCTGCTGCTCGGTACTGGTGTGTAATTGGCAATGATAGGCTCTGCTGCTGCTGCTTGTACGTCGCGCCTTTGCAGAGGAATAGAATTGAGGTAGAAACAAGACCTTGGAGTCTCTGATGAATGGTAAAGCTGCTTTCCTTTGTTTGTTTGTTTTTGTGCTGCTGCTGCTGCTGCTGTGTAGGGGTGGTTATGGCAATGATAGTGCTGCTGCTGATTTGTTGTGTGGCAGCTGCGCTTGTTTTGATATTAGTTTTTCTGCTGCTGCTGTAGGGGTGGTAATGGCAATGATAGTGCTGCCGCTGATGTTGTTGATGTCCCACCATTGCAGAGGGATTGAGGGAGAACAAGATCTTGGAGTTACTTCTGCAGTTCTGCTGAATGGTAATGCTGCTGCCATCGTTGCTGTTGTTGAGGCTGCTACTATTGCTGCTGATGCTGCTACTGTAGTGGTGGTAATGTTAATGGGTAGTGCGGCTTGCTGGATTGATCTGTTGGTGTGTTGTTGTGGTGCGTGGTGGGGGCTGATGTAAGTGGTGGTAATGGTTAATGGTCAGTGATGCTGCTGTTAGTAATGAAGATATTCTGTTGGTGTGGTGGTGTGGGGTGGGGCTGCTGTTAAGTGGTGGTAACTGGGAAGTGCTGTGCTGTTGTTGTGCTGATGCTGTTGATGCTTAGTGGTGGGAGTGGGACTGGGGTGAGTGCTGGGCTGGGAGTGTAGGGTGATTGGGGGTGTTGAGGGTGGGTGTGGGGGCACATACACACCACACATACGACAACCACACCACGATACTACACCAGCACACACACCGCACAAAAGCACACACCCACACCCACACCCAGCCACACACTTGCAGGCCAACTGGGGGGGGGATGACGTGAGGCCGGCCACCCCCTGTCAGCAAGTCCATAACACAAACACCAAGCACACCCACCACACAACACACACACCCCCACATGCTCACACATACCACAACCCACACACCACATCACTTGCAGGCAACGTGTTGGGTGGTTGACTGGTAGGACGGCACCGGGAACCCCAGGGCAGCGGCACACAGCACAAAATACACACACACACACACACCACACACACCCTCACACTTTTGCAGGGTAACGGTGGGGGGAGGACGGAGGCTGGCACCCGGGTCAGCAGTCACTACACACAAGATACACATAGCACACGCACACACCACTACACACCACAAACCAACACACACACAACCACACCCACAAACTTGCAGGCAATTGTTGGGGTTGATGACGGAGGCCGGCCACACCATGGTCAGCAGTCACACAAAAAACCACCACACACACACACACAGCACACACCACCACACACCACACAACTTTGCAGGCAAATTTTGTTGGGTGATGCTGGGGCCGGCACCCCATGTCAGCAGTCACATCAGAACACACACCAACACACACAACACGCCACACACTACACACAACACACACACACACTTGCCGGCAACCTTGTTTGGGTGGGGACGGAGGCCGGCCACCCCATGGTCAGCAGGTGCACACACAGAAACCAAACACACACACCACAACAGCAAAACACACACAGAGGTAGGAACTGGGTGGGTGGATACGGAAGGCCGGCACCCCCTGCAGCAGTCACACAACAACAAATGCACACAACAACACCACACACACACCACACAACAACAAACACACAACACACACACACACACACTTGCAGGCAATTGTTGGGTGTGATGACGGAGGCCGGCACCCTATGGAAGCGTAACACACACAAAACACCACACACAAACACAAACAACTTTGCAGGCCAACCTTGTGTGGGTGATGACGGAGGCCGGCACCCCATGTCAGCAGGTCACACCAACAACACTACACACACGCACACACAGCACACACACACACCCACACGGTGCAGCATTGTGGGGGATGAGAGGCGGCACCCCATGGCAGCAGTTGCACACACACAAACAACACACACCACACAACAACCAAAACGGACCACCACACACACACACAACCAGCACAAACACACACAAACACACACACCTTGAAGGCAACTTGTTGCGGTGATGAAGGAGGCCGGCCACCCCATGTTCAGCAGTCACCCCACAAACGCACAAACACCCACACACACACACACACAACCTCACTTGCAAGCAACTTGTTGGGTGGTGACGGAGCCGGCACTCAAGTCAGC
>JACBWV010000318.1:575993-671734 GCA_013435795.1 Chlamydomonas sp. ICE-L | reverse complement strand
AACTGGCTCCAAACCACTGGCCAAAACACTGGTCAACAACAACATGCTCCAAAACACGGTTCCCCAAAAAAATGCGTCCACACTCACAATGCCCAAAAACACTGCGTCCAAAACATGGTCACACAAAACACAATGCTCCCAACACACTGGTCCAAAACAATCGTCCACGAACCACAATGTTCCAAAACACTGGTCAAAACACTGGTCCCACACACAATGCTCCAAAAACAACTGGTCCAAAACACTGGGTCCCCACACACAAATGCTCCAAAACACTGGTCCAAAACACTGGTCCACAACACAATGCTCCAAAACACTGGTCCACAACACTGGTTCCACAAACATGCTTCCAAAAACCACTGGTCCAAAACATGGTCACAACACAATGCTCCGAAAACACTGGTCCAAAACCATGGTCCACAACCACCATAAGTGCTCCGACAAACAACTGGTCAAACACTCGCCCACAACACAATGATCCAAATAACACTGTCCCCCAAAACACGGTCACACCACAATGCTCCCAACCACTGGTCCAAAAACACTGGTCCACAAACACAATGCTCCAACAAAAACACTGGTCCAAAACACTGGGGCCACAAAACACAATGCTCCAAAACACTGGTCCAGCAACACCTGGTCCAACACCCAATGGCCTCTAGAACAGGTCCCAACAACACTGGTCCACAACACATGCTCCAAAACCACTGTCCAAAACACTGGTCCACAACGCACAAATGCTCCCAAAACATGGTCAAAACACTGGTCCACAACACAATGCTCCAAAACACTGGTCCAAAACACTGGTCCACAACACAATGCTCCAAAACACTGGTCCAAAACACTGGTCCACAACACAATGCTCCAAAACACTGGTCCAAAACACTGGTCCACAACACAATGCTCCAAAACACTGGTCCAAAACACTGGTCCACAACACAATGCTCCAACACTGAGTCCAACAAACTGGTCCAAACACATGCTCCAAAACCACTGGTCCAAAAACACTGGTCGACACAACACATGCTCCCAAACACTGTCCCCAAAAAACCTGGTCCACAACACAATGCTCCAAAACATGGTCCAAAACACTGGGTCACACAACACAAGCTCCACAAAAACATGGTCCAAAACACTGGTCCACCAAAACAATGCTCCAAAACACTGGTCCAAAACACTGGTCCACAACCACAACAAGCTCCAAAAACACTGGGCCAAAAAAACACTGGTCCACAAACACAATGCTCCAAAAACATGGTCCAAAACACTGAGGTCCCAAACACATGCTCCAAAACACTGGGTCCAAAAACATGGTCCAAACAAAACAATGCTCCAAAACACTGGTCCAAAACCAGGTTCACAAAACACAATGCTCAAAACACTGTCAAAAACCCTGGTCCACAACCAATGCTCCACACACAACATGTCCCAAAAACATGGTCCAACACATGCGCCAAAACAGCTGGTCCAAAACCAATGGTCCACAACACAATGCTCCAAAAACCTGGTCCAAAAACACCTGGTCCACACACATTGCTCCAAAACACTGGTCCAAAACACTGGTCCACAACACAATGCTCCAAAACACTGGTCCAAAACACTGGTCCACAACACAATGCTCCAAAACACTGGTCCAAAACACTGGTCCACAACACAATGCTCCCAAAACCATGGTCCAAAACATGTCCCACAACACAAGTGCTCCAAACAGCCTGGTCCAAAACACTGGTCCACAAACACAATGCCTCAAAAAAATGGTTCCAAACATGGTCCACAACACAATGTCCAAAACACTGGTCAAAAACACTGGTCCACAACAACAACAATGCTCCCAAAAAACACTGGTCCAAAAACACGGGTCCAAAACAACACACAATGCTCAAAACATGGTCCAAAAACACTGGTCACAACACAATGCTCCAGAACATGAGTCCCCCCCCCCACAACACTGGTCACAACACAAGCTCCAAAACACTGGTCCAAAACAATGGTCACAACAACACCAATGACTCCAAAAACACTGGTCCAAAACCCCATGGTCACAAACACATGGAGTCCAAAAAACACTGGTCCAAAACACTGGTCCACAAAACAATGCTCCCAAAACACTGGTCCAAAACACGGTCAACAACACAATGCTCACAAAAACAATGGGTCCAAAACCCTGGTTCCACAACACACATGCTCCAAAAACACTGCGTCCCAAAACACTGGTCACAACACATGCTCCAAAACCACTGGTCCAAAAACACTGGTCCACCAGCTACAATGCTCCAAAACAACTGGTCCGAAAACACTCGTCCACAACCACATGCATCCCAAAAACATGTTCCAAAAAAACACTGGTCCACAACACAATGCTCCAAAACACTGGTCCAAAACACTGGTCCACAACACAATGCTCCAAAACACTGGTCCAAAACACTGGTCCACAACACAATGCTCCAAAACACTGGTCCAAAACACTGGTCCACAACACAATGCTCCAAAACACTGGTCCAAAAAACACTGGTTGCCCACACAACTCGCTCCAAAACACTGGTCCCAAAAACACCTGCGGTTCCACAAACACAATGTCCAAAACACTGGTCCAAAAAAACTGTCCACAACAACAAGGCGCTCCAAAACACTGGTCCAAAAACACTACTGGTACACAACACAAAGGCATCCCAAAAACACTGTGGTCAAAAACATTGGTCCACACACAATGGCTCAAAACACTGGTCCAAAAACACTGGTCCACCAACACAATGCTCCCAAGACAAATGCGTCCAAAACCACTGGTCCACAAACAATGCTCCCAAAACACTGGTCCAAAACATGGAGTCCACAACACAATGGACTCCAAACACTGGTCCCAAAACACTGGTTCCACAACACAATGCCTCCAAAAACACTGGTCCAAAAACATGGTCCCAACACAATGCTCCAAAAACACGGGTCCAAAACCAATGGTCCCAAACAATGCAATGCCTCCAAACACACTGGTCCAAAACACTGGTCCACAACACAATGCTCCAAAACACTGTCACCAAAACACTGGTCCACAACACAATGCTCCAAACACTGGTCCAAAACACTGGTCCACAACACAATGCTCCAAAACACTGGTCCAAAACAATGGTCACAAAAACAATGCTCAAAAAAACACTGGTCCAAACACTGGTCACAACACAGAACGCCGCCAAACCCCATGGCCAAAAACACTGGTCCCACGTACAATGCTCCAAAACACTGGTCCAAACATGGTCCACACACACAAGCTCCCCCAAACAACATGGTCCAAAACACTGTGTCAAAAAACAATACTCCAAAACACTGGTCCAAACACCTGGTCACACCACAATGGCTCCAAAAACAATGTCCAAAACACTGGTCCACAACACAATGCCCAAAAACTGTCCAAAACATGTCCACAACACAATGCTCCAAAAAAACACTGGTCCAAACAGCGTCCACAACACAAGCTCCAAAACACTGGTCAAAAACACTGGTCCACAACACAATTGCTCCAAAACACTGGTCCAAAACACTGGTCCACAACACAATGCTTCACAACATGAGTCCAAAACACTGACGGCCACAACACAATGCCCAAACACTGGTCCCAACACTGGTCCACAACACCATGTTCCCAACACTGATACAAACACTGGTCCACAAACACAATGACTCCAAAAACCACGTCCAAAACACTGGTCACAACACAATGCTCCAAAAACACTGGTCCAAAAAACCGTCACACACCCATGCTCCAAAACACTGAGTCCTCCAAAACACGGTCCAAAAAACAAGTGCTCCAAACACTGTCCAAAAAAAGCTGAGTCCACAAACACAACATGCTCCAAAAACAACTGCGTCCAAACACTGGTCCACAACACAATGCTCAAAAACACTGGTCCAAAACACTGGTCCAAAACACCATGCTCCAAAACACTGTCCAAAAACGGTCCAAAACACCGTCCCAAAAGAACAAACGCGTCCAAAAATAAAAAACACCCCTGTCTCTACTTTGTGGCATGAGGCGTAAGTGTAAGTCCAAACTACCGGGAGCCAATCCTCGCTGCAACAGCATGGGAGGCGCCGCTGTGCCGGCGAACAGGAAGGCACTACGGATCAAGCCCTTGCCTATTGGGGTGGGGCGGGGTGGGGTGGGGAATGAGGTGGAAGGTGTGGTGTGGTGGTTGGGGTGGGTTGGGGTGGGATGGGGTAAAATCAGATTCCTCGCTGCACGAGCATAGATCGGCCAATGCCGGCAAACAGGAAAGGCACTACGGATCAAGCCCTTGCCTGTTGGGGTGGTGTTGGATAAGATGAGGTGTGGCGTGGTGTGGTCATTAGGGTTGGGTGAAATCAGATTCCTTGCTGCATTAGCATGGAGCAGCCGATGCCGACGAAGAGGAAGGCACTGTGGATCAAGCCCTTGCCTGTCGGGGTGGGGGGGGGTGGGGTGGGATAAAAGTGAGGTGATGTGTGAGGTGGGGAGGTATGGTGGCTGGGATGAGGTGGTGTGTGGAGTGGTGTGGTGTGATATGGTGTGGTTGGGGTTGGGTGAAATCAGATTCCTCGCTGCACTAGTATGGATCAGTCAATGCCGGCAAAGAAGGAAGGCACTGCGGATCAAGCCCTTGCCTGTCGGGGTGTGGTGGGGTGTAGGGCTGGGTTAGGGTGAGATATGCGATGTGGGTGGTTGTGGGTGGTGGTTGGGTTAACATCAGATTCCTTCGCTGTGCCCCCCCCCCCCCAATGCCAATAGAGGAGGGCCAACAATGCCGCAAACAGGAAAGCACTACGGATCAAGCCCTTGCCTATTGAGGTGGTGTGGGATAAAGTGAGGTGATGTGTGATGTGGAACGTGTGGTGTGGTGGTTGGGGTGAAGTCTTATGCCAATAAAGCATGACCCACGCGAGCACTGCCCACAGCTGCCCCTGATCCCCCCACCCCCACCCCACCCCACCCCCACCACTACCACCACCCCCACTCCCCTCCCCCCACCACCACACACACACCACCACCACCACTCCCCTCAGCCATAAACATCCATCCATCCACCACCTCAGTACCTTCAAGGTTTGTGCCATGTGTCTGCATGGAAGTCTTGATGCAATCAAAGGGCACTGACACGAGCACAGCCACAGCTGCTGATGCTGCACCCCCCACCCCCCACCCACCACGCCCCCCCCACCGCCACCACCGCCCCCACTCCCCTCTTCCATACACATCCATCCATCACCCCAGTACCTTAATGGTTGGTGCCGTGTGTCTGCATATACGTCTTAATGCAATCAAAGGGCATTGATACAAGCCCGCAGAAGGGAGGAGGAAAAAAAAAAAAAAAACAAAAAAAAAAAAAAAGAAAAAACACCCCCCCCCCCCCCCAACACCCCAACACACCGCCCCACTCCCCGTCCATACCCATCCATCCCATCACACCAGTACCTTCAGGTTTGTGACGATAGTTGTGTGTCTGCATCGGCTCATCCCCTCCTCCACCGGCCCATCCCCACCCACCACCCACCTGACCCCCTTCCAAAACAAACACAGGGGGGGGGGGAGGAGAAACCAGTACCTTCAAGGTTTCTGCCGTGTGTCTGCATGTAAGTCTTGATGCAATCGAAGGGCATTGACACGAGCACCGCCACAGCTGCTGATGCTGCACCCCCCCCCCCCCCCACCACCACCACCACCACCACTACTCCCCTCTTCCATACCCATCCATCCATCACCCCAGTACCTTCAAGGTTTGTGCCGTGTGTCTGCATGTAAGTCTTAATGCAATCAAAGGGCATTGACACAAGCACTGCCACTGCTGCTAACACTGCGCCCACCCCCAACCCCACCCCAGCGGCCCACCCCCATTAGCTCACCCCCACCCCCACCTTCACCCCCACCAGCTAACCCCCACCTCCACCCCCACCCCCACCAGCTAACCCCCACCTCCACCTGCACCAACCGACCCTTTACCCACCCAACCCCCTTCCAGAACAAACTCAACCAGTACCTTCGAGGTTTGTGCCGTGTGTCTGCATGTAAGTCTTGATGCAATTGAAGGGCATTGACACGAGCACCGCCACAGCTGCTGATGCTGCACTCACCACCACCACCACCACCACTCCCCTCTTCCATACACATCCATCCATCACCCCAGTACCTTCTAGGTTTGTGCCATGTGTCTGCATGTAAGTCTTGATGCAATCGAAGGGCATTGACACGAGCACCGCCACGGCCGCTGACACTGCGCCCACCCCCAAGTCCCAGGCGCTATGCGGCACATGCTGCATACATGCATGGTGCTTCGACGATGGGTTGGTGCTGTCAGCCCGGAAGTCGCTCATCGCACCCACTACTAACAGCTCGCTAACATCATGAGGCCAGGCCTCGAACAGGTGAGGCAGGAAGCCCCAGTATAGACCAGCAGGACCTTCTGCTCTGACGGTGGTCACCTGTGTGGGTCAGAGTTGGGGGATGGGGGGTCGGGGGTGTGTGGTGTGGGTGGGTGTGTAGGTGTGCGTGCACCCACTTCTAGCAGCTCGCTGACGTCATGAGGCCAGGCCTCGAAAGATGAGGCAGGAAGCCCCAGTATAAACCCGCAGGAACCTTCTGCTCTGACAGTGGTCACCTGTGGGGTTAAAGGTTGGGGGGGGTCGGGTCGGGGGTTGTGTGGTGTGGGTGGGTATTTTTTGGGGGGGGGGGGGGGGGGGGAGGGGGGGGGGGGGGGGGGCAGGTGTTATGTCGGTGGTGTATGTGTGTGTGCACCCACAACCAGCAGCTCGCTGACGTCGTGGGGCCAGGCCTCAAACAGGTGAGGCAGGAAGCCCCAGTACAGACCGGCAGGACTTTCTGCTCTCACAGTAGTGACCTGTGTGGATCAGAGGCGGGGGGGTCGGGTCGGGCGTGTGTGGTGTGGGTGGGTGGGTATGTGTGTGTAGGTGTGTAGGTGTGTAGGTGTGTCAGCACCCACTACCAACAGGCCAGGCTTCGAACAGGTGAGGCAAGAAGCCCCAGTATAAACCAGCAGGACCTTCTGCACTGACGGTTGTCACCTGTGTGAGTCAGAGGTGGGGGGGTCGGGTCGGGCGTGTGTGGTGTGGGTGGGTGTGTAGGTGTGTGTAGGTGTATGTAGATGTGTGTGCACCCACGACCAGCAGCTTGCTCACGTCATGAGGCCAGGCCTCGAATAGGTGAGACAGGAAGCCCCAGTACAGACCGGCAGGGCCTTCTGCTTGAACGGTGGTCACCTGCGGTTCAGAGATATGTGTAGATGTGTGTAGGTGCGTGTAGGTGTGTGTGTGTGTGCAAGGCCTCGAATAGGTGAGCCAGAAAGCCCCAGTACAGACCAGCAGGACCTTAATCTCTAACGTTAGTGACCTGGGTGGGTCAGAGAGATGTGCGAAGATGCGTGTAGGTGTGTGTGTGTGTGCAAGGCCTCAAACAGGTCAGCCAGGAAGCCCCAGTACAGACCAGCAGGACCGTCTGCTCTGACGGTAGTGACGTCGGTGGGTCAGAGAGATGTGCATAGATGTGTGAGTATGTGCGTGTATGTGTGTGCAGATGTGTGTATGTGCGTGTAGGTGTGTGTATATGTGTGTATATGTGTGTATGTGCATGTTGGTGTGCGAAGGTGTGTGTGGGTGCGTGAGTAGGTGTGCGTAGGTGTGTGTAAGTGTGCGTATGTATATGTGCGTGTATCTATATGCGTGTGTGTGTATGTATATGTGCATGTAGGTGTATGTACGTGTCTGTAGATGCATGGATAGTTGTATGTATGTGCATGAAAAGGTGTGAGTAAGTTTGTGTATTTATATGCGATGCAGGTGTATGTATGTACGGTTGGGCAAGTCCGTTTTGCCTATTTGGCCTACCCCTGGACTGAAACATACATACATACATACACACATACATACATACAGACATACATACATACATACATACATACATACATACATACATACATCTATATATATGTAAATACATACATACATACATACATGTAGGTGTGTGTAGATGTGTGAATAATTGTGTGTATGTGCGTGAAATGTTGTGAGTTAAGTGTGTATATGTGCACATAGGTGTGTGTAGGTGTGTGAATAGTTGTGTGTATGCGCTCAAAGATGTTGTGAGTTCAGTGTGTTTATGTGGACATAGGTGTGTGTAGGTGTGTGAATAGTTGTGTGTATGCGCTCAAAGATGTTGTGAGTTCAGTGTGTATATGTGCACATAGGTGTGTGTAGGTGTGTGAATAGTTGTGTGTATGCGCTCAAAGATGTTGTGAGTTAAGTGTGTATATGTGCACATAGGTGTGTGTAGGTGTGTGAATAATTGTGTGTATGTGCGTGAAATGTGGTGAGTTCAGTGTGTATATGTGCACATAGGTGTGTGTAGGTGTGTGAATAGTTGTGTGTATGCGCTCAAAGATGTTGTGAGTTAAGTGTGTATATGTGCACATAGGTGTGTGTAGGTGTGTGAATAATTGTGTGTATGTGCGTGAAATGTGGTGAGTTAAGTGTGTATATGTGCACATAGGTGTGTGTAGGTGTGTGAATAGTTGTGTGTATGCGCTCAAAGATGTTGTGAGTTAAGTGTGTATATGTGCACATAGGTGTGTGTAGGTGTGTGAATAATTGTGTGTATGTGCGTGAAATGTTGTGAGCTAAGTGTGTATATGTGCACATAGGTGTGTGTAGGTGTGTGAATAGTTGTGTGTATGCGCTTGAAGATGTGGGGCAGGAAGCCTCGCAGTTGGTGGCCTGCCCCCCACACCCCTACCCCCCAAACCCCCACTCCACCCGTAACCCCAACCCCCCACCCTACACCCTGAACCCAGGCCCACCATTTCGCACAAACATTCGCCAACTACCACATGGTTGCTGCCCCCCCCCCCCCTCCCCCCCCCCCCCCCCCTTGATCCCCCACCCCCAAACACCACACCCACACCCACACACACACCCACAAACACACAAAATACCCACCCACACACAAACAAACACAAACAAACACTTCACTCAAAATCTAGTCTCACCATCTCCTGCAGAAAGCCACCACACAGTAACTGCCTCATCCCTCACCCCTCACCCTAACCTCCTCTACCCTGAGCCCACCATTTCACGCAGAAATCCACCTGCCACCACACTCTTGCCTCCCTCCCTGCCCCCCCCACCCCCCCCCCCACACACCACACCCCCCCTTTCACCCAAATCCAGCCTCACCATTTCACGCAGAAATCCACCTGCCACCACACTCTTGCCTCCCTCCCTGCCCCCCCCCACCACCCCCACACACACCCTTTCACCCAAATCCAGCCTCACCATTTCTCGCAGAAATCCACCTGCCACCGCACAGTTGCTGCTGCCGGCACCCACCCCACCCACCCACACACCAACCAACCACACACACACACACACACCACACGGTTGCTGCCTCACCCCTCACCCACCCACATCCCTACCAACACCCCCTTTCACCAGAATCCAGCCCCACCATCTCCCGCAGAAAGCCACCTGCCACCACACAGTTGCTGCTGCCGGCACCCACCCACCCACCCACCCACAGAAACAACCACACACACCCAGCATCCCCTGATTCCACCATTTCGCGCACAAAGCCACCAGCCACCACACAGTTGCTGCTGCCGCCCCCATCCCCACTACACGCACACACCACCTACCCACCCACATCCCTACCCGAACCCCCTTTCACCCAAATCCAGCCTCACCAATTCACGCAAACATCCACCTGCCACCACACGGTTGCTGCTGCCGCCCCCACCCACCCACCCACCCACCCACATCCCTACCACCCCTCCTTTCACACAAATCCAGCCTCACCAATTCACGCAGAAAGCCACCTGCCACCACACAGTTGCTGCCGCTGCCCCCGGCCCCACCACACACACACCACCCACCCACCCACATCCATACACACACACCCTTTCACCCAAATCTAAGTCACCAATTTGTGCAAACATCCACCAACCACCACAAGGTTGCTGCCGCTACCCCCATCCCCACCACACCCACACCCACATCCCTACCACCCCTCCTTTCACCCGAATCCAGCCTCACCAATTTGCGCTAACATCCACCTGCCACCACACAGTTGCTGCCGCTGCCCCCGGCCCCACCACACACACACATCCCTACCACCCCTCCTTTCACCCAAATCCAGCCTCACTAATTCACGCAGAAGGCCACCTGCCACCACACGGTCGCTGCCACCCCCCCAACCCCCACCCACCCATATCCCTACCACTACCAAATCTAGCCTCACCATTTCACGAAAAAGCCACCGGATCCACACGGCTGCTGCTGCTGCCAGCCTGCCGCCCCACCACCCACCCACCCAACATCCCTACCCCCCACCCCTACCCCCCACCCCCCTTTCACCCAAAACCAGCCTCACCAATTACGCAGAAGCTCCTGCCAACACACGGTTGCTGCAGCCCCCCACCCCCACCACCCACCCACCCACATCCCTACCCCACCCCCCCTTTCACCCGAATCCAGCCTCACCAATTTGCGCAAACATCCACCAACAACCACAAGGTTTGCTGCCGCTGCCCCCGGCCCCACCACCCACACACCACCCACACACACACACTACTATTCCCTACCCCCCTCCCCCTTTCACCCGAATCCAGCCTCACCAATTCACGCAAACATCCACCTGCCACCACATGGTTGCCGCCATTCCCCCCCCCCCCCAACCCCCCACCACCCCCACCATACCCACCGACCCACATTCCCCCCCCCCCCCACCCCCCACCACCCCACACACACACCATCACCACACCCCACGACCCACATCCCTACCCCCCCACACACACCCACACCCCACACAATTCACTCCAATCCAGCCTCACCAATTCACACAAACATCCACCTGCCGCCACACGGTTGCTGCCGCCGCCCCCCACCCTCACCTCACACACCCATCCACATTACCACCCCACCCTGCACTCTGAACCCAGGCCCACCATTTCTCACAGAAAGCCACCAGCCACCACACATTTGCTGCCTCACCCCCCATCCTGACCTCCTTTACCCTGAACCCACCATTTCTCGCAGAAAGCCACCTGCAACCACACAGTTGCTGGCCTGCACACACACACGCACACACACACACACACACTAGCACACACACACACACAAACAAACTTCACTCAAAATCCAGCCTCACTATCTCCCGCAGGAAGCCACCAGCCACCACACAGTTGCTGGCCTGCACACACGCACGCACACACACACACGCACACACACACACGCACACACACACACACACTCACACACTTCACTGCAAATCTAGCCTCACCATTTCTGGCAGAAAGCCACCTGCCACCACACGGTTGCTGCCCCCCCCCCCCCCCCCCCTACCACCACCACCAACCCACATCCCTACCCCCCTCACACACACACCCTTTCACCCAAATCTAGCCTCACCATTTCTCGCAGAAAGCCACCTGCCACCACACAGTTGCTGCCCCCCCACCACCACCCCACCCCACCCCCACCCCCTACCACCTCCACCAACCCACATCCCTACCCTACACACACACACCCTTTCACCCAAATCCAGCCTCGCCATTTCTCGCAGAAAGCCACCCGCCACCACACTCTTGCCTTCCTCCCTGACCCCCACACCCCCACCCACCCACCCACAAACACACACACACTTCAACCAAATCCAGCCTCACCATTTCTCGCAAAAAGCCACCCGCCACCACCCGGTTGCTAGCCTGCTGATTGTGGCGGAACAGCTCCACTGGTGATTCAACTAAGGCTGTCACAAGCGCTGAAAAAACCGATGCTAGTATGTTTGCCTGCACACAGGGAGGTGGTGGAGGTGGTGGTGGTGGTGGTGGGTGGGAGGGGGGGGGGTGTGTGGTGTGTGTGTGCATGTGTGTGTGTGTGTGTGTGTGTGTGGTGTGTGTGTGTTTGTGTGTGTGTGGGGGGGGGGGGGGGGGGGGGGAGGGGGGAAGGCTGTCACAAACGCTTTGAAAAAACCGATGCTAGTATGTTTGCCTGCACACAGGGAGGTGGTGGAGGTGGTGGTGGTGGTGGTGGTGGTGGGAGGGGGGGGGTTGTGGTGGTGTGTGTGTGCATGTGTGTGTGTGTGGGGGGGGGGGGGGGGGGGGGAGGGGGGGGGGGGGGGAGGGGAGGCTGTTCACAAGCGCTGAAAAAACCGATGCTAGTATGTTTGCCTGCACAGAGGGAGGTGGGTAGTGGGGTAGGTGGGTAGGTGGGGGGGGGGGGGGGGGCTGGGGGAGATGGTGGTGTGGTGTTTGTGTGGTGTGTGTGTGTGTGTGTGTGTGCGTGTGTGAGTGCGTGGAGGGGGGGGGGGGGGGGGGGGGGGGGGGGGGGGTGGGACGGGGATGTAACAAGCGCTGAAAATACCGATGCTAGTATGTTGCCTGCACACAGGGAGGTGGGGGAGGTGGGGGGGGGGGGGGGCTGGGAGGAGATGGTGGTGTGTGTGTTTGTGTGGTGTGTGTGGTGTGCGTGTGTGAGTGCGTGGAGGGTGGGGGGGGGGGGAGGGATGTAACACGCGCTGAAAATACCGATGCTAGTATGTTTGCCTGCACACAGGGAGGTGTGTGTGTTGGGGGGGGGGGGGGGGATGGTGGTGGTGTGTTGTGTTGTGTGTTTGTATGTGTGTGGTGTGGGGGGGAGGGTGGTGTGGGGGGGTATGTGGGGGGGAAGGGCTGTCACAAGCACTGAAAAAAAACCGATGCTAGTATGTTTGCCTGCACACAGGGAGGTGGTGGGGGTGTCTATGTGTGTGGGGTAGGGGGGGTTGGGCTGGGTGGGTAGGTGGGTAGGGGGGTGGGTGGGTGGGGGAGGGATGGTGGTCTGGTGGTAAAGGTGGTGGTTTTGTGTGTGTGGTGTATGGGTGGGTGGGTGGGTGGGTGGGGAGGGATGGTGGTGGTGGTGGTGGTGGTGGTGTATGTGTGTATGTGTGTGGGGTGTGTGGGTGGGTCGGGGTGGAGGGATGGTGGTGGTGGTGTGTGTGTTCGTGAAACTTCGACCCTATGTGTGTGTACATGTGTGTGTTTGTGTGTGTTCATGCACTTTCAATACCATGTGTGAGTATGCGAAGGCGGTCTTCCTTGGCCAATCCTTGATTGCCCTCCACTCATGTGTCCATGCATCTTCAATACCATGTGTGTGCGCTTGTGTATGTGCTTGTGCATGTGTGCTTGTGTATGTGCTTGTGTGTGTGTGCTTGTGTGTGAACTTACACGAAGGCGGTCTTCCTTGGCCAGTCCTTGTTCGCCCTCCACTGATGTCACCCGCCACTTCCGTCAACGCCATGTGTGTGTGTGTATGTGTGTGTGCTTGTGTGCTTATGTGTGTGTGTGATGTGTGTGTTTGTGTGTGTGTGTGTGTGTTGTGTGTGTGTGTGTGTGTGTGTGTTTGTGTGTGTTGGTGTCTGTGTGTGTGTGTGTGTGTGCTTTTTGTGTGTGCCCCCTCCCGCCCGGGGTGCTTAATCTATCCTGAGCCCGCGGAGTCCTTGTGCCTCCGGGAGCCTCCCCTCCTTTTACTCCCATCAGCACCCTGTCCTATCAATGCCATCTGTGTGTGTGTGACACGATACAAGCTTGTGTTGTGGTGTTGTTTGTGGATGGAAATGTGTTTTTTTTTTTTTTGTTGTGTTTTTTTTTTTTGTTTTTTTTCCTTCTCCCCTTCCCCCCCCCCCCCCCAAGATGAAATCGCTCACACGAAGACGGTCTTCCTTGGCCAGTCCTTGTTCGCCCTCCACGGATGTTGTCCGCCACTTTCGGCGACGCCATGTGGTCTCTCCCTTATCTGCTTCTGATCCTGCTGATGATGATGATGACGGTGATGATGATGATGATGATGACGGTGATGATGACGATGGTGATGGTTCTGCTGGAGATGATGGCCCGTTTGATTGCTGATGTGGGTACTGTGATGCCGGTAATCCTCCTCGCTTCTTTGGACCATTCTTCTTTTTGATTATTATGATTATGATTATGACTACTTATTACGACCCTGACTCTGATTTTTTTTATGACTTGTGACGATTACGTTTGACTACGAACTTTGACGATTGACTTGGTTATTTGACGTTGACAAACTACTCTGTGATGACATTGATGATGACACTGAGGATTCGCGTTTGAATTATGAGACTCTGGTTATGCTTATGTGTTTAACTTAACTTCCGCCTTAACTGTTAAACTGCCCTTGAGCCACTGCCTTCACGGGAAGAAAACGCGAGGGCTGTTTCTGTGTGCTCGCCAGTGCGTGGCTCTACAAGGATGTTTGCACAACTCTCGCGGCTCCGAAGACGCAGCGTAGAGGCGCCTGAGGAGTGCGGTAGTGAAGCCCGTCTCACGCACTAGCAGAGCAATCTGGTCTAGCGCGCTCATGCGTGCAGCCTGGCATCGCACCTTGATCGTGTTCTGGGGAGGGGGGGGCGGGTGGGTATGGTTGGTGGGTGGTGGGAGTCTGTGGTTGCGTCCGGTTTCGTCTGCGAGTGTGGTCGGTTTATTCTTGTGTTCAGTTACATCTTATAACTGTATTCTTTTGTTTCTACAGTCGGTTTTCTATATTTGTTCTCTGTGTTTTTTCAGTTTTCCGCACCCTTTCCCCTCTTTTTCTCCGAACCGAACTACCTTTTCCTCCATCCCTCCCTCTTCTCGTTCCGGCACCATTCTGTCATTTCTTTCCTTTACGCGGCGCCGAAAACCGCCCTTCTCACGCATTATCAGAAGCAATCTGTCTAGAGCGCTTATATATTCGTGCATCCTGGCATCGCACCCCTGTGATCGTGGTCTGGGATTGAGTGTGCGGGTGGTGGTGTATTGGTTGGGGGGGCGGGTGGTGTCATTGTTGTTGTAGTTCGTTGGCCCCCAATTATTCCACACCACTTAGCATAGCAGTCCTGGTCCTAGAGCACTTATGCGTGCAAGCCTGGATCGCACCTCTTGATCGGTCTGTGAGGGAGGGTGCGGGTGGGTAGGTGCGTTGTGGGTTTTGTGTTTTTTTTTTTTTTTTTTGTGTGTGTGGGTTGGGTGGTTTCGGTTTGTGTTCTTTTGAGTTTCACCTTTTTTTTTATTTTGTCCCCAACAAGTATGCCACACAACAGCTAGCAAGCAATCTGGTCGAGAATCACTTATGCGTGTCATGGCCTGTCATCGTCACCTTTATTGCTTGCTGGGTGAGGGAGGGGTGGTTGGGTTGTTTAGGTGCTTGGTTTGTGTTTGTGGGTGGGTGGTGGTTTTTTTTTTTGTTGGTTTTTTGGTGTTCCTTGATGTGTCTTTTTTTTCCACTTTTGTTGTTCTTTGTCCCCCCCCCCTTCTCTCCCACAGCCCCCCTCTACCCTACCCTCTTGTTTAGAGAGCACTTATGCGCTGCAGCCTGGCATCGCACCTTGATCGTGTCTTGGAGGGAGGGGGCAGGATGGGTAGGGTTGGCGTGGTTGTTTTGTTTTTGTGTGTGTTTTTTTGGGGTTGGGTGGTGGTAGTTGGTGTTGTCTGTTTTAATTCCCACCCTTTTGTTTTCTTTTTTCCCCCACAAGGATTCCACCACACTAGCAGAGCAATCTGGTTTAGAGCACGTATGCGGTGTCAGCCTGGCATCGGCACTTTGATCGTGTCGGGGGAGGGAAGGGACGGGTGGGTAGGTGGGTGGGGTTGTGTGGGGTGTCTGGTGTCTTGAGTAGTGGTAGTGCTGTGAGTGGGGGGAGGGAAGGGGGGTCTCTGGGTGGTCGACGGGCACCACGACATAGACGAACCAAAACCATTTTTTCGCCTTCCCCGCTGCCCCCCCCACTAGCGAGCAATCTGGTCAGAGCGCTTATGCGTGCGCCTGCATCGCACTTTGATCGTGTCTGGGGAGGGGGGACGGTGTGGGTAGGTGGTGGGTGGGTTCAGGAGGTGGGTGGTGGGTAGTGTACGAGGTGAGTGCGGTGGAGTTGGGTAGGTGGGGTAGGTGTTTGGGTTGTTTTGTTGTGATTAGTGGTTTCTTATGACTTACGCGCAGTGTTTTGTTTAGGTGTTTGTTTTTGAGTTGGTGGTTTGTGAGTAAGTGGTGGCTATGACTTACTCCAGGGGGTGGGTGGGTTTGTGGGTGAGTATGGTGGCTTATGACCTTCCCAGGGGTACTGATGCTGATCTGTGTCAACCCGAGTTTTGTTTTTTTGGCAGGTCGTCTTGTGGGTGTGGGTTGTGGTTGTGGTGTGGCTTTTTGTTCTTGTACCGTTTTTTTTCGTGCCCGTGCTGTTGCTGTTGTTTGCCTGTGTGTTTTCTGTTTGGTGGTGGTGGGTGGGTGGGTGGTGGTGGGCGTGGGTGTGTATGTGTGGGCGTGGGTGTGGGGGGGGGCACAATCTGACTCACCCAGGGGGTCAGAATGCTGATCCGTTTTACTAAGATTTTGTTTTTTTGCAGGTCCTGTCTATTGGTGTGTTGTTGGGGGGGGGGGGGGGGGGGGGGTATGGGTGGGGGGGTGGGGGGGGGGGGGGGACAATCTGACTCACCCATCGCACCCCCAGGGGGTACATAATGATGATCTGTTTTACTTGGATTTTGTATTTTGGTCATCTGTCTTGTTTTGTGTGTTTTGTGTGGTCGTGTGGGGGGGGGGGGTAACGGGACTAAGAGTGAGTAAGTGAGGGTGTTGTGGGTAAGAGAAGTGCGGGTGTTCTTCTTTTTACAGTATACTCTTTTTTTTTTACCGTTTTTTTTTGTTTGGGTTTTTTTTCTTTTTTCCTCCCCCCCTCTTTCCCTCCCGGGCGGATCTGGGACACTTCTCCTAGTGCACCTGGCCCATGTCCGACAAAACTGTGTTGGGCTCAATCGTGTCGGAGGGTTGAGGACCTGTGTAGCCCAGGGGGTGCATACTGTGTACTCAGGGGGGGGGGATGATGATGAAGAGAGGAAGGTGGTGTTGTTGCTTGGTGATTGTGGTGATGATGATGATGATATGATGGTGGTGATGAGTGGCTGGTGGTTGGTGGTGGTGGTGGTTGGTGCTGGTGTTGTGGTCGGCCCGTTTTGCATGACCTGGTGCCCCGGGGGTGTCTCCTGTGCCGTCCGCGGGGGCGGCGTGGGGTGTGTTCTGCCTGCCGCTCAGGTGGTTTTAGGTGGTGTTGTGGTGTGGTTGCTGGTGGTGTGGTGTCGGTGGTGGTCTTGGGTGGTTTTGGTGGCCGTTTGCTCCCCTAGTATGGGTGGATGTATTCAGTGTCTACTCAGGAGGGGGGGGGGGGAGTGATTATCGCATAGAGTAAGGCAGATGTGGTGGTGATTTTGATGGTGGCTATTGGTGGTTTTTGTTGGTGGCTGGTATGATGTCATCTCTCGTTGGGGCCCTGCTACTATGTCCACAACTGTTGGGCTCAATCGTGGTCGGAAGGTCGAGGACCTGTGTAGCACAGCGGTGCATACAGTATTCTCAGGGGGAGGGGGGATAAGGCGGAGGAGGAGAGGTGGTGGTGGTGGCGGTGGCGGTGGTGGTAGTGGTGGTGCTGATGATAATGTCACCTCTCCTAGTGACCCTGCTACTATGTCCACAACGGTTGGGCTCAATTGTGATTGGAAGGTTGAGGTCCTGCACATGTGGTCCATACAAAAAAAAGTAATGATAAACGCTTGTTGGGGGGGGGGCCTTTGTATTAGGGATCCCATCATACTTGCAGAGAACGTCTACCCCTCGAGCTGACAACGTAACCCAGCGCGGTTGACGGCATACCTGGCATCTGGCTCAGGTTTGACCTTAGTGGGATGAACCCCCAGCCCTTCTTTGTTTAAGTGATTTGGTGTACCACTAGACCAATCACCTGAACGGGCTTGTGTCATACATTCTACTCAGGGGGAGGGGGGATGAGGAGGAGGAGGAGAGGTGGAGCGTACAGTCTACTCAGGAGGGGTGTTTTCACCAACAACAAACCATCAACATTACCTTCAACCTTAACCACCACCACCACCACCACCACACTCAACCACCAATAACCACCCACCAACACCGAACACACCTCCCATCTCCTTCCACCCCTCTAAGCCCCCCCAACCCCCACACCAATCACCCACACAACACACTCGACCCCCGAGTGACCTCCCCCATTCCTCCCCCCCCCCCCCCCCCCCCCTCCGCACTCACACCCACTACCGACCACCCCCCAATCCCCCCCCCTCCCCCTCTCTGTGCCCCCCCCTCCCTCTACCCCCCTCATCCCACGCGCGCGCGCTCCCCGCCCCGCCCCCCCGCCCACTTGCACCCTCCAGCCCCCTCCCTCCCCCACAACCTCTCGCCCCCCCACCCCTACACCATTCCTTTACCTCCCCAGCACCCCTTCCAAACTCCTCGCCCCCCCTAGATCAAGCCCCCCTCCCCATTCCACCTCCTCCACCCCCCGCCCGCTAACACGCCCCCTCCCCCCACCTCCCCTCGCCCCCCCCCCACCCTCCTCCCCCCTCCACTGTAAGAGAGACCCAACCACTTCCGACGTACCCCGAGCTCTCCCCCATCGCACTCTCTCGGCCAGATACGCCCCCACCCCCTTCCCCCCCACCCCCCCCCCCCCTACTCACCACATTCCCCACCAGCTACGACCCCCCCATACCGCCCCGCCCCCCCGCGCAGAGAACAAAGCAAGCTGAACCAACGAAAAAGCTACCGAAAAGAAACGCTGACCCCAAAATAAAAGGAGCAGAAGAAAGAAAGAGGCGAGTAATAAACCAGGAGAAATCAAAACCGACCCCCTTGCAAGCATGCCCCGACCGAAACACCTCCCCCTACCCCCAAACAAAAAAAAAAATAAACGGCCGCGCCCGTATTCCCCAAGGAGATAAAAAAAAAACAAAGCTTCCCTCCCTCTCCCCTGCACTCCCCCAGTAGGGCCTGCAACCGACAAACAAATCCCAACGCAAGAACGAACCGGCGACCAATTAAAACAGATCGGTACAAAAGATTGGAGGCAGATCCAAACTATAGTCATCCCCACGACAGCCCACACTTGCTGACCCTTTCGTCGCCCGCGACCTCATCGTGCCACGACCAATGCTCCCGCCGACCGGGTAGCAACGAGCCAAACATAGGTGAAGAAGAATCAAAAAAGGAGAAAAAGACTGGCGTGCCGCGCAACGTGGTCGGTCGGGGCCAGTAGGGGAGGGCGGCCGAGGCGGTATCCTCAAGCCCTGCGGGCGCCTCCTACCCCGCTCTTCCTGCTCCCCCAAAACGCAAAACTCAACAACAACGCGAACCCCATGCGTCCACCATCGGAACGTATTTTATGCGAGAGACTCCAAGTCTTTAGATTTCAGTCGAGAATCGCAGTCGATGCGAATCCCACCTCTACACTGCTATTAATTCGCCCGCGAGCAATTGGAAGCTATGAGGGGCTATCCCCGGATAAAAGTCCAGATGGCAAATAATTTCAACAATTGTCGTATTACAGCCACCCCAGACAAGCGGACCTGCGTTTGCCAAGCGCAATATACCAAAGATGGGCAATGTTTGCTTGCGCTCAAGAGGGCATGCCGGGGCACGCATACAGTCCCATGAGTCCACGTACGGACGGACGGTTGGTTCCTGCCGGGGTCCGTCTTACTAACCCTGGGGGACCGCTACTTCGCCAACCACACGTTATCCCCGGAACCGAAAGACGACCTTCGATCGTGGGGCCATGGACTTCTGGGCGAGGTGATGGCGTAGTGGGCTGATGCGCGTATCGGGGGAGAGGATGAGCTTGCCGGCTGGGTTATTAGCTGGCTCGGTTCGTGCGTGTGGCGACTTTACCCGAGGCAGAAGGCCAGAACGAAACCCTGTCGTGCTTTTCTTGTGCACAGACAGCTCGGCGGGATGGGCGCTTGCTGATGTGGCAACCACGTGCCCCACAAGTCACTTGGCCACGGGGGCGGGGGCGAGGGCGAGGGCCCGAAAGAGATGCCACGGGCATGTGATGTGATCTCATCTGGGATGATAATTTAATTGTGCGATTCGTATCGCATTTTTTATAAATTGTATTAAGTATTTCCATCCTTCAAAGGAATGAGGATTCATGACCAGCTTCATGTTGAGGTTCATCACCCACCCGATTCATTTTTGAATTTTGAAATTGTTCTCAAGATTTTTCTTTCCTCGTTCTGCATAATCGACATTCTCATATGAAATGCATTTCATCTTTGACCATTCTCCTACCCTCAAACCTCCTATCACAGGGCCGCGTGGCAAATTCTGGGGCCAGAACGGATAGTTGCTCTCTCTCTGATCGACATTTTAAGTTTGTGATCTCGAAGACGTCCTTTCTATGCATTTAACTTATCATCCCTGTATTATTTTATAATCTAGTTGCAATGTTGGAGAAAAATATGGTTTATAGTCCTCTGTGCATCTGGTGACTACCTGCTGTAGCTCGGTCGGCTTACGGAGAGGTGTCCCTTAACTTCACTGTTCCTGAGATGGCACATGTTACTCGGATGTATTCAATTTCAATTTCAATTTCAATTTCTTACTTTGGCATCAATCCAATTTGCATACGTTTATAGTTTTTTTTAAGTAGTAATACCGGCTTCCTTGGTTATGCACTAGTAACAGCCGATGCGTCTCACGATTACATATAGTATTCACTGACCTGTTTATTAGCATCGGACAAATTCCCTCTCATCCTCCATAGTCTAGTTTCCAATCTATTTTGCAATGTCGTCGGGGTTTTTATGGAGTGTCACGAATCGCAATTTATGAGGCACATCTAATCGCAAAGCCAAACTCGGCTCAATACCCGTGGATGTAAGCACCCCCCGTTCTTTCTTGCTCTACGGTGGAGTCTACGGCCCGCTCCGGCTTACGTGTGGTGTTTCTTGAATTTCAACTTCCTGAGAGTGCCTCATTACGCGAGATGTAACAATTTGTTAAATTTAATTCCCCACTTGTAGCAGGCCTACGCTATCAGGTGGGAACCTAACCTCTTTACGTTGTCTGGATATACGGGCTCCCACCCCCGCAGTGTAACGAAGTTATCTACTGATACGAACTCCACCACGCTACGATATATATAGTATCATTAGTTGCAGGCCGACGCTAACTACTAACCTCTTTACTTTTTAGGTAGTACTTAAACTTACTCCCCGGTGCCCGCACAAATGGTAGCCAAGTAGGACATCCATATTAACTGTTGTATTTGCCTGGTATGTTACAGTCCGAGGTAGGTCCAAATAAGCTAAACGACTCGCCCAATCTCGGGGTGTAGGAAGGGCCCGTTCCAAATAAAAGGCAAATACCGTCTGAACTTAACCAGTGGTAGCTCCTAAGAAGCGCGTGCTTTTGCACGCTGGGCTGCCGCATTTACATTTAGCATTACATTTAAAGTCTACTTGACCTCGGGGGCGTAGGGTGTAATGAGAAACTCTGTGTCTTTTCAACAAAGAAAAAGCAAGATTGCGCCTGTGGCTTTTTTAGCTCCCACTGGTGGGTGCGGCGTTTTCAGCTCATTTTTTTTCTACCCCCCCTGTTGGGGCGCAGTGCGCAAGGTTTTTTCGCTTTTTATGCAGGCTGACAGGCCGCTGGGGACCAATTTGACAGAATGTCTACCGGGTCTGACTGAACCCTCCACCAAACGTCGCGTTTGGATGAAACTCTGGCGTACTCGGCACCACTTATATTCTCTCAGCAATAAGAGGTGACCTCCCGGCAAGAAAAGAAAATAAAAAAAAGAAGTAACGCAATTCGTGGCGGATTAATGAAGGCTGTACAAAGGGGGGTTTTGGGGGTCCTCGGACACCACCATTCATCACACAGATCAGACTGCTCACTACTTGGTGGATGCTCCTTTCTGTTGTTTCGCGACAGCTGGTACAACGTTCGTACAATTTGATTTTTCGGCCATTTCACTCAAATCGCAAAAATCGCCTGATCAAAGTTGTCGATCCCTAGGTCTGCGCCTTCGGGCTGACCAACAAGAAAATTACCTCGCAGGCAGGTCAGACTGTGCACTACTGGGCGGATGCTACGTTCTGTGGTTCTGTCGGTTTTCGGTCTGCCGTCTTGGGTTGGTTCGTCGGTTTTCTGTACGTTCGGGATTTTGTCGTGTTTCTTGTATCCGTTTCAGAGTGGGGGGGATGGAGTGGTGGGGGTTCTGTCGGGTTGTGGTACTCAGTAGTATCTTTCTCGGTGAATATCATCTTCACATCATTTTCAGATTTCAAGGTACCAGATTAGGAGTCCTTTAACTACTAAGAAACAACCTTGAAAACAACAGATATAGTATACCCTTATTGTAACAACCTCTGGAATGATTAATATTATGATGACGATGATGAGTTTCATAGGGTGTTCCTATGGGATAAAGGCATATGATAGCAGATGAGGTCAGAGGCCGAGTGGGGAGAGGCTAGAGGGTAATGCAGATGAGAGCGTGTCAGCAGACGAGAGGCAGATGTGAGAGCATAGATGCAGCGGGGCGGACCGATGTGCGAAAGGGTACAACAAGTGAAGACGAGAGCAAGGAGGGGCAATGTGGATCGTTATGAATAATATTACATACATAATTACATTACATTACATTACATACATTACATTACATTACATTACATTAATGTAAAGTCTACTTATATATATGACCTATAATACGGCTTTGGTTCAAAAATCATATTATATGCCGATCCCTACATATTCCTGGTGCCCGACTAGACACCAAATATGCTCGCGGCTTGATGGGGTTAAGGGGGACTCATGAACACCATGAACAATAAAATAAAATAAAATAAAATACAAGAAACAATACATAATGTAATCAATGAATTAATGAATGCCGTCCCTTGAGGTGACCAAGCAAACGCGTGTTAAATAAAATAACTGAGTGGCATACCAATTCGTATTTATCCCTGGCTAGGAAGTCAGTCAAACAAATAGCAACAGTAATTTTCATTTTGGCGACGCGCTGCAGCCTCTAGGGCGCTACTTGGCAGCAGTTGGGTATCCGAACAAAGATTAGCCGGTGGCTGGTCAGCAACCAGAGGTCATAGCTACGCCACTACGGTGGCTGGTCAGCAAACCCAGATGCAATAGCTACGCCCCACTCGGTTGCTGGTCAGCCAAACAGATTGCAATTAATAGCTTACGCCCACTCGGTGCTGGTCAGCCAACCAGATGCAATAGCTTACGCCCACTCGGTGCTGGTCAGCCAACCAGATGCAATAGCTTACGCCCACTCGGTGCTGGTCAGCCAACCAGATGCAATAGCTTACGCCCACTCGGTGCTGGTCAGCCAACCAGATGCAATAGCTTACGGGCCCCAATCGGTGCTGGTCAGCCCAACCAGATGCAATAGCTACGCCCACTCGGTGCTGGTCAGCCAACCAGATGCAATAGCTTACGCCCACTCGGTGCTGGTCAGCCAACCTTCGTAAACCTAGGAGCTTCCAGGTGCAATAGCTTACGCCCACTTTGGCTGAATAGCCAGCCAGAGGAGCTGCCTAGAAGCTGCTACGCGTAGCTCAAAATAAAAACTGTGAATAGCAACGCCATAAAATGATCAAATTGCAATCATCATTATTTATTATAATTGTCATTATCGTGGTGACTACTGCTAGTTCGGGCTTTCGCAGTGGTGTCCTTAACTTCACGTCCTGAGAGTGGCACAATACTCGGATGTAACAATTTCAATTTAATTGTCATAATCGGAGAGACTCAGATAATGAACGGAAGTAGAGGCGAGGAACCCAGCTGACGGCATAACTGCAAAATCTGGGTGTGGGTGTGGGTGTGACGCTGCCTTCACCATCCACTTCTTTGGTACGTATGTGTGTGGGTGTGGGTGGAACATGGATGTGTTTGCAATGGAAGTGGAGGCTAGGAATCCAGCTGACGGCATAAATGCACTGTGTTCATCTCTTGTCCGTGAGATGGATCATGTCACTCGTTAACAACACGCCGGCACTACCTCCATGCCAGCACTATCTGTATGACGCCTAACCACGCCAACACTGTGTCCATCTCTTGTCCGTGAGATGGATCATGTCACTTGTTAACAACACGCCGGCACTACCTCCATTCCAACACTGTCTCCATGAGTCCATGACACCAAACCACGCCAACACTGTGTCCAGCTCCCATCACTTGTTTACAGCAAGGAGGCTCTCATCACACGTTGACAACAATGGGGTTGCCACACTGTGTCCATCTCTTCCCACTTGTTAACAGCCAGGAGGAATTCATAACATGTTTAGAACAAGGGGGGTGGGGTGGGGGTGGGGGGGCGACACGCCGACACTGTCTCCATGGAAACGAACCACGCGACCTGTGTCAGCTCCCGTCTCCTTGTCAAAGGCAAGGGGCTCTCAATTACATCTTAACAACACGGGGGGTGCAACACTGTGTCCATCTCTTGTCCCTTGTTAACAGCCATGCGGCCTCTAGCATAACACGTTTAACAAGGGGGGTGTGGGTAGTGGGTGGGAGGGGGGAACACGCCCAAACCACTGAGTCCAGCATCCCGTCCCTTGGTTCACAAGCAAGGGGGCTCTCATCCACATCTTACAACACGGGGGTGTGCCAACACTGTTGTCCATCTTTGTCCCTTCTTGTTTTTTTTTTTTTAACAGCCATGCCGCGCTTCAGAAAAACGTGTCAATCCAAGAACAAGGGGGCGGTGGCGGTTCGGTGTTTGGGGGGATGGGGGGGACACGCCAACACTGTGTCCAGCTCCCGTCCCTTGTTCACAGCAAGGGGGCTCTCATCACATCTTAACAACACGGGGGGTGCAACACTGTGTCCATCTCTTGTCCCTTGTTAACAGCCATGCGGCTCTCATAACACGTTTAGAAAACAACGGGGGGTGTGGGGCTCTCGACGATTTTTATTCTCCCCGTGGGGGGCATGGGGGGGACACCGCCAAACTGTGTCAGATCCCGTCCCTTGTTACACTAGCAAGGGGCTCTGTCATCACATCTTACACAAAACGGGGGGTGCACACTGTTTACATCTCTTGTCCCTGTTAACAGTCATGCGGATCTATAACACGTTTTATAAAACAGGTGGGGGGGGGGGGGGCGGGCGGCGGACATTGCCGACACTCGTTTCCAGCTCCCGTCACTTGTTCACAGCAAGGGGCTCTCACCCACACAATTTCCTAACAACACGGGGGGGGGCTTTGCAACCACTGTGTCCATTATCTCTGTCCTTGGTTACACAGCATGCGGCTCTCAGAAAACCACGTTTGCACAAGGGGGGGGGATGGGCGGGGGGGGGGGGGGATACGATTGACATTGGGTACAATCCTTGACGCAATTGTTAACAAGGAGGGGGCTGGGCCCCCCTGTCCAACTCTCCTTACTTGTTAACAAGGGGGCTGGGCCCCCCTGTCCAAATCTCCTCACTTGTTAACATAACAAGCGGGGTTGCTGGAGCCCCATCGTCCAACTCTCCATCTTGTTAACAAGGACCGGGGATGCCGCTTCCCCCTGTCCAACTCTCCGCACTTGTTAACAAGGAGGGGGCAGATCCCCCCTGTCCAGCTCTCCGCACTTGTTAAACACAACAAGCTCTAGTGGGGCCCTGGGGGACGGGCTGCGGTCTCGCTTTCCCGCATTATTGCACGGAGACTTCATCTGTTGAGGGGTTCGCTGATGGACACAGCAGGGCAAAAGTGGATCATTAAGAATGGGGTGTGGTTGATTATTGCTTAGGGTCGAACCATATGAATCGTATGAAAAGCAGTGCGTTGGGCGGACGGAAAGCCCCCCCTTCTGGGGGGGTGGGAGCCCCCAGTGTTACCGTGTCTGGTGCGCGTACAAAACAATTGAAGCACAAGTCAGTCATGCCACAACTGCCTCATTACTAACTGGCTTCGGTTGAGGCTCCATACGGTTGCCACCTTTCGTTTACGTTCTACAGCCCAGTCGCGACAAATTTTCAGGCGTCGCTATTGCCACGCTGCATAGGACTTGTTGCCACTGTTTTTTGTTTCACATATATATATCAATGAAGATGTACTTACACCATGCATCATACCAAACCCACCGGCAGCATGATATCAACACAAGCATTTAAGTACAACATAAGTACACCAATGACCATGTATTAACACCATGCATCATACCTAGGGAAAGGATAAGTTAGTTAATATGAGTGAATGAATAATATTAGTGAATGTTAGTTAATGTTAGACTGGCGAGCCATGTCACCAGCAATTTGAATTTATTACACCTGTGTGACACTATAATAATATTAGCGAATATCAGTTTTTTGAACACTAATATAAGTTGCCGTTCCCTACAAACACGTACCAAACCCACTTGCATCTTTGATGCTCACAAAGAGCATTCGAAGCCTAGTGCACCATCAGATATCAGGATATTCCACTGTTGAGGGGCGTTAACGTTCGGTGTTGCAACATCATACCAATAAACCCCTTAACTGCATCCCATGATTTACACTAATACAAAGTCCTAGCTGTAAAAATACACAAGGCACCTTCCACTTGGCTGAGGTCTGCGACTGGTTTTGTGAACATCCATACCAAAACCTGGCCACCTGCATCATGATTTCCACTAATACCAAGTCTAGGAAAAAATAACCAGGACCTCCACTGGCTGAGGTGCGTGTGTGAACATCATACCAAACCCACCTGCATCATGATTTCCACTAATACCAAGTCTAGGAAAAAATAACCAGGACCTCCACTGGCTGAGGTGCGTGCTCCCTTCCTTGTCGGTGAACATCATACCAAACCCACCTGCATCATGATTTCCACTAATACCAAGTCTAGGAAAAAATAACCAGGATATCTACTGGCTGAGGTGCGGGAGCGAGCATCATCCCAAACCCACCAGCAGCATGATGCACACAAAAGCATCGAAGTCTAGGAAGATATAGTCGGGATCTCCACTGGTTGAGCCGCGGGTGCGGGTTTAGGGTTATAGGGATTTATACGCGTTCGGAACGGGATGGCTCTATAGTAGAGCGATCCGGGCCGGACGAAGCAGGTGCGGGGTCCTATCAGGTCCCTCTCTGGTTGAACCCCAACCAAGGTCACAACATGGGCACACCGGAGGGTCCGTTGACCGGCCATGGTAACTGGACTCTAGGTGTGATTAAGGCCCGTCCATCGCATACTACGAGCAGTTCCTTAATACTCCCCTGGGCACGTCCTTTGAGGTCATTGTGTGAGCCAATTCTTGGATGTTCAAATTTTCATGGTTTTGGTGGTGATGGGTGGTTTAGGGATTTAGGGTTTTAGCTGGTTCTGTCGCGACATCATGCCAAACCCACCTGCATCATGATGCTCACAAAAGCATCAAAGTCTAGGACCATCTGAATCAGGATCTCCACTGGTGGAGGTGCGGGTGCGAACACGGGACAGCATCCTTTTACTCAGCATTTTCATCTTGAAGGGGTCGAAAGGTGTTGGGGAGGGGGCCAGAGGTGGATCTCTGACCCCTTTGGGGGAGGGGGTGCCCGAATGCAGGGGGGCTGGCACAATGTGATCGAGAAGGGCGTACCGGGACCGGTTTTAAGCGTTCCCGGGCAAGGACCCTCCACCCGCAGAGGACTGGGGCACGGGGGGGGGAGGTGTGGCAGAGCGGGGGGGGAGGGTCGGTGTTGGGCAGGCGGGAGCCAGAGCCAGATAGGTGCAATGCCCCGAGGTCAGGGATCGTGTCGGCATAGCGCACTTTGGTTGGACCAGGTGCCTCAGACGCATGAGCTGCGGTTTTGCTTTGCCCCGCCCTGAGGCATCTCCTTCTCGTCCTCGGGAGGCGTATTGGCACTGTGGGCTGTGATGGGGCCTTGGGGTTATACGGGGTTTAGGTGCGTAGGCTCTCGGCTGCGGTCAAGTCTCTCGCGCTCTAAATGAGATAGGTGCGAGTACAGCTGGCACGTGACCGCAGCATGGCTTGATGGTCGAAGGGACTCCCCTGTCATAGTGGTGATCTAGTGCTTTGCTAGCTCCGGTGTGCGCCTTGACCATGGCCTCAAAACTGCTACGCCAGTTCCAAAGGGAGGCCCACTGCCCACGTATTACCAGCGGCGATGAAGAGATCATCCATCTATAGGGAAAATTTTAACTCTGATCAGGATGTGCCTGCTTCATCTTGCCTGTGTCGCGGTGGTGGTGGTGGTGGTGGTGCGGAGAGGGTGTTATGTGTGTACCGGGTGTGTGTCCTGGTGGTGGTGGTGTTGAATATATTGGTGACGATCGGTGCCGTGGTGGGTCGATGGTGTGTGTGTGTTGTGTGTTGTGTGCCTGTGCCATCATATAGAGTAGAGGCCTTGATCAGGATGCCTCCAATGCTACCTCTTGTCTGTGTCGTGGTTGGTAGTTGGTGGTGGTGGTGCTGGTTGATGGTGGTGGTGGGTGGTGGATGTGATGTGGGGGGGGGAGGGATGGTACATCCCTGTGTGTGTGTGTCTGTATGGATTGTGGGTGGTGGGGGGGGAGGATGGTTGTGTGTGTGCCTGGGCACCCCATATAGGAGGCTTGTCTTTGGATCAGGCGAGGCTCATGCTCCTTTGTCTGTGTTGGTGTGGTTGGTGGTGGTGGTGGTGGTGGGGAGGGTGGGGGGGGAAGTGTTCAGGGGGTGGGGGGTGGGGGGGGGGATGATGGTGACGTTGGTGGTGGGGGGGAATGGTGTGTGTGTGTGCACCGCAATATCGGACCCCTCTTATCAAGGGGGGGGGGGGGGAGTTGTCAGCTCCTCTGGCCTTACCAGAGAATAAATCAGATAATCAGTTTGTTGTAAAAAGTTGTTGTGCAAAGTTGTGAACGTTTGTTGTAAGAAGTTGTGAAAAGTTGTTGTAAAAGTTGTGAATTGCTGTTCCCAGCTGCGATTGAAGTGGTACTTAAAATAGTGGTTGGTGGGTCTGGTGGTTTTGTTTGGTATGGTGGTGAGGTGATGTCCGTGTGTTGTGTGGGTGTGTTGTTGTTGTGGGTGTGCCAGCATATATAGGACCTCTTCATCAGGATGTTGCCATGCTCCTCTTGCCTACACAGAGATAAATCAGATAATCAGTTTGTTGTAAAAAGTTGTTGTGCAAAGTTGTGAACGTTTGTTGTAAGAAGGTGTGAAAAGTTTGTTGTAAAATGTTTTGGCATTGCTGTTCAGCGCGATGAAGTGGTTCAAACATAGGGTGGTGGTGGTGGTGGTGGTGGTGGGGATGGTGTGTGTGTGTGTGTGTGTGTGTGCCTTTGACCTCATTATAGGGAGAGTCTTTGAGTGATAAGATGAATCCCTGCTCATCTTTGAATGTGTGGGTGGTATGGTGGTCGGTAGGTGATGGGGTGGGGTGGGTGGTGGGGGGGGGGGGGGGATGGTGTGTGTGTGTGTATGATTATGTGTGGGTTGTGTGGTGGTGGGGGGGATGGTGGTGTGTGGTGAATGTGAACTACCATATAGGAATATTGACAGGATGCTCAATGATAATCTGTATGTGAGTGGTTGGTGGTGGTGGTGGTGGGGTGTGGTGGTTGTGTGGGTGGGGGTTATGAACGTGACGGATGGGTGGCATGGTGGGAGAGCTGGGGTGTGTGGTCTGTGCCCGCCATATCGGAACGCGTCTGATGGAGCTTGCCATGCTCCTCTTGCTTACAAACAGAGAAAGGGGATAATCTGTTTTTTTAAGTTGTGCACGGAATTTCACCCTCCTTCCTCTTGCCTGCAAAAACAACTCTGGTACAGACCAGGGATTTGTTTTTTCTGCTATACATAGCAATAGCTACTTTTGACCCAGTTTGCCCCAATTGCAGGGCAAGAACGACCCCCCCCCCCCCCCCCCCGCCCCCACTCCCCCCCCCCCACCCCCCCCCCCCCCCACCCCCCCCGAGCAGCAAACCAGATGGAATGGACTCAGGGCCGAGTGAAACCCACCCACCCACCACCACCCACCCACCGGGCAAAAAGCTGGACTGGACTCAGGGCCGAGCGGACCCCCCACCCACCCACCCACCCGGCAAACCAGACTGGGACTGGATCAGGGCCGAGCTGCCTCTGACCACCCCCCCCCCCCCCCCCCCCCCCACACCACCCCCCCCACCCAGGCAAAACCAGCTGGACCTGGACTCAGGCCGAGCTGCCAAGCCCCCCCCCCCACCCCGAGCAAACCAGCTGGACTGGACTCAGGGCACGAGCTGAAACCCCACCACCCACCCACCCACCCACCATAGGGCAAACCAGCTGGACTGGACTCAGGGCCGAGCTGAACCCCACCCACCCACCCCGCCACCCCACCCATGGGCAAACCAGCTGGACTGGGATCAGGGCGAGGCTGAACCCAACCCACCCCCACCCACCACCCACCCACCCACACATCGGGGCAACCCAGCTGGACTGGACTAGGGCCGAGCTGAACCCCCACCCACCCACCAACCCATCGGGCAAACAGCTGGACTGACTCAGGGCCGAGCTGTGAACCCCACCCACCCACCCACCCATTCGGGCAAACCAGCTGACTGGACCTAATGCCGAGCTGAAATCCCACCCACCCACCCACCCACCCATCGGGGCGAAACTCATGGCTGAAGGACTCAGGGCCGAGCCTGAAACACCCCACCCACCCACCGGGCAAACCAGCTGGACTGGACTCAGGGCCGAGCTGAAACCAATTTGGAAAAGTTCTAAGGGCGTGTCGCAAGCGACACGGAAAAACGCTTTAGCAGTCACAGGCAGGGAGTTCTGAAAGTAGTGGAGAAAGTAGCTACTTGTAGCCGAATAGAGCTACAAACATTGAACAAGTTTTGCGAAGGATCTTGACCGCTGCGATGCTGATAACTCTAGGCATGCGCACTCCAACTATGAGCAAAACATTTGGGTGTGGAGGTGGACGGAATCGTTCAAACGACTGGACAGAGGCACGGAGGGTAGGTGGGTGGGTAGGTGGGTAGGTGGGGTAGGTGGGTAGGTGGGTGGGGTGGGGTGGGGGTGGGGTGGGGAGGTGGGTGGGTGGAGAGGGGGTGGGTGGGTAGGTGGTGTAGGTGGGAGGTGGATGGGTGGGGAGGGGGTGGTGGTGGGGGGGGTAGGTGGGTGGGTGGGTGCGGGAGGTGGGTGGGTGGGGCGGTGGGTACATGGGTGGGTAGGTGGCCCCGGCAAAGATGCCACACACACTAGCAGAGCAATCTGGTCTAGCGCGCTCATGCGTGCGGCCTGGCATCGCACCTTGATCGTTTCTGGGGAGGGAAGGGGTGGGTGGGTGGGTGGGTGGGTGTGGTTGGTGGGTAGATGGGTGGGTAGGTGGCCCCAACAAGGATGCCACACACACTAGCAGAGCAATCTGGTCTAGCGCGCTCATGCGTGTGGCCTGGCATCACACCTTGATCGTGCCTGGACCGAGGCACGTAGGCATGGACAGACGGCGGATGGAGAGACGGAGAGACGGAGAACGGAGAGAGACACGGGGGGATCTTAGGGCTTGAGCCCCGGGACCCTGGGGGGTCCAGAGGGGGCTAAAGCGAAAAGGGTTGTTTGCAAAACCGTTTGCCATTACTTAAGGTAATACTACTTCTACTACTACTACTACTACTACTACTACTACTACTACTACTACTTATAATAACAATAACAATAACAATAATAATAATAATACTAAAAAATAAAATAAATCATCATCATCATCATCATCATAAAACTATCCTTACTTTTGAAGCATTCGAACCATCCTATCCCAGGACGCCAACCAAGGCTGCTTGCTGGACTGGGCTTTGGCCTCTTGGGCAGCGCTCTGCCAGACGAGACGTTCATAACCAGAGCCATCTTCGTAGTAAGGGTACAAGGCCTGAAGGTGGTGGCGGTGGTGGGTGAGGGGTTTATTTATTTTGTTTTATTTTATTTTACCGTGTTGCTTGAATACCAACCAAGGCTGCTTGCTAGACCGGTGGGGGGAAGCTAGTACCCACAAAGCCAGAACCCACAAGCCAGATCTCCTGGGGTTTAGGGTTTAGGGTTTAGAGGTTTAGGGTTGGGGGGTCTAGGTTTTAGGTTTTAGGGTTTAGGATTTAGGGTATCTGGCTTGTGGGTACTGGCTTTGTGTGTACTAGCATCCCCCCTCCTGCTAGACTGGGCTTTGGCCACCTGGGCAGCGCTCTGCCAGACGAGACGTTCATAACCACAGCCATCTTCGTAGTAAGGGTACAAGGCCTGAAGGTGGTGGCGGTGGTGGGTGAGGGGTTTATTTATTTTGTTTTACTTAATTTTACCTTGTTGCTTGAATACCAACCAAGACTGCTTGCTAGACTGGACGTTGGCCACCTGGGCAGCGCTCTGCCAGACGAGACGTTCATAACCAGAGCCATCTTTGTAGTAAGGGTACATGGCATGAAGGTGGTGGTATCATGTTTGTTTAGAGAGTTAATTATTATAATAAACCACCACCAGTCTACCACCACCACCACGACAACCACCACAATCACCTCCACCACCAACACCATCACCACCCCATCAACATTCCAGCCAACCCCACCCAAAGCATCATCACCATCATCATCATCATCATCATCATCATCATCATCATCAAATCATCATCAAATCATCATCATCATCATCATTATCATATCCAGAGCCATACCGTAAAAGAATCATACCTTCTTAAGAAATTCAATCCTCTTGCCCTTTGACCGTATCTCCCTTGTCGTGCCTGCTCAAAGCTGTTTGTTTTATTTTGTTTCATTGTATTGTGTTGTATTGCCTTGTACTGCCTTGTACTACATTGCTTTGTACTGTACCGTACCTTGATCCTCTGGAATTCCATTCTCTTGCCAACCCCTTTGAACAAATCCCCTTTGAACAAATCCCCTTTGTCGTGCTTGCTCATTGCATTGCCTTGTATTGCCTTGTATTGCCTTGTACTGCATTTAATGGTAGTGTACCTTGATTCTCTGACATTCCATTCTCTTGCCAACCCCTTTGACCAAATCCCCTTTGTCGTGCTTGCTCAAAGCGTTTTTTCTTTTCATTGTATTGTCTTGCATTCTATCGTATAGTATTGAATTGAACAACATTGCATTGCCTTGTATTGCCTTGTACTGCATGTAATGGTAGCGTACCTTGATCCTCTGAAATTCCATTCTCTTGCCAACCCCTTTGACCATGTCTCCCTAGTCATGCTTGCTCAAAGTGGATCGTTTCATTTCGTTTCATCTTATTGTATTGTATTGCCTTGTATCGCCTTGTACTACATTGTATTGTACTGTACCGTACCTTGATTCTCTGACATTCCATTCTCTTGCCAACCCCTTTGACCAAATCCCCTTTGTCGTGCTTGCTCAAAGCGTTTTTTCTTTTCATTGTATTGTCTTGCATTCTATCGTATTGTATTGAATCGGACAGCATTGCATTGCCTTGTATTGCCTTGTACTACATTGTATGGTACTGTACCGTACCTTGATCCTCTGAAACTCCATTTTCTTGCCAACCCCTTTGACCAAATCCCCTTTGACGTGCTTGCTCAGAGCCGCCGCCTCTTGGCTGTTCTTCCCCAGCAGCGCCTCGAAGACGTCAGTTCCGACGAAGTCAATCTCAATGAAGGGGGTGAAGCTTTCCGCTGTCAGCATTCCCCACATGTTGTTCTCCGTCACATTCTTGTGCCGACCTGGGTGTGTGATTGTGTTATGTTGTGCTGTGTTGGGGTTTGGGTTTTGTTCAGGGTCTAGAGTTCAGGGTTTAGCCTAAACACCTCCTCTCCCCCAGCACCGCTTCAAACACTGCAGTTCCGATGAAATCCGTCTCAATGAAGGGGGTGAAGCTTTGTGCTGTCAGCATTCCCCACATGTTGTTCTCAGTCACATTCTTATGCCGACCTGGGTGTGCGATTGTGTTATGTTGTGCTGTGTTAGGGTTTTGGTTGTGTTTAGGGTTTAAGTTCAGGGTTTGGGCTAAACATCCTCTCTTCTTCCCCAGCAGCGCTTTGAACACGACAGACTCGACGAAGTCAATCTCAATGAAGGGGGTGAAGATTTGTGCGGTCAACATTCCCCACATGCTGTTCTCAGTCTCATTCTTGTGCCGACCTGGGTGTGTGATTGTATTTTGTATTTTGTATTTTGTATTTTGTATTTTGTATTTTGTATTTTGTATTTTGTATTTTGTATTTTTCTTGTGTCGACCTGAGTGCATGATTGCATTTTGCACCCACGCCCTCCTAGTGCCCACCGTTTAGTCGCAGGTTCCAGATGTTGGCAAAGTCGTTGCTGGCAGCTGCCAGATCCACACGCTTCACACACACACACACGCACACACAGCACCCCCCACCCCCCACGCCCTCCTAGTGTCCACCGTTTAGTCGCAGGTTCCAGATGTTGGCAAAGTCGTTGTTGGCAGCTGGCAGATCCACACGCTTCACACACACACACACGCACACACAGCACCCCCCACCCCACCCCACCACCCACCCCCCCACACCCTCCTAGTGCCCACCGTTTAGTCGCAGGTTCCAGATGTTGGCAAAGTCGTTGTTGGCAGCTGCCAGATCCACACGCTTCACACACACACACGCACACACAGCACCTCCCACCCCACCCCATCACCCACCCACCCACGCCCTCCTAGTGCCCACCGTTTAGTCGCAGGTTCCAGATGTTGGCAAAGTCGTTGTTGGCAGCTGCCAGATCCACACGCTTCAAACACACACACGCACAAACAGCACCCCCACCCCACCCCACCACCCACCCACCCACGCCCTCCTAGTGCCCACCGTTTAATCGCAGGTTCCAGATATTGGCAAATTCCTTGTTGGCAGCGGCCAGATCCACAAGCTTCACACGCACACACGCACACACACACACATACAGCACCCCCCACCACACCCCACCACCCACCCACCCACGCCCTCCCAGTACACACCGTTTAATCGCAGGTTCCAGACATTGTCAAATTCGTTGTTGGCAGCTGCCAGATCCACACGCTTCACACACACACACACGCACACACAGCACCCCCCACCCCACCCCACCACCCACCCACCCACGCCCTCCTAGTGCCCACCGTTTAGTCGCAGGTTCCAGATGTTGGCAAAGTCGTTGTTGGCAGCTGCCAGATCCACACGCTTCACACACACACACGCACAAACAGCACCCCCACCCACCCCACCACCCACCCACCCACGCCCTCCTAGTGCCCACCGTTTAATCGCAGGTTCCAGATATTGGCAAATTCCTTGTTGGCAGCGGCCAGATCCACAAGCTTCACACGCACACACGCACACACGCACACACACACACACACAGCACCCCCCACCCCACCCCACCACCCACCCCCCCACGCCCTCCTAGTGCCCACCGTTTAGTTGCAGGTTCCAGATGTTGGCAAATTCGTTGTTGGCAGCTGCCAGATCCACACGCTTCACACACACACACACACGCACACACAGCACCCCCCACCCCACCCCACCACCCACTCCCCCACGCCCTCCTAGTGCTCACCGTTTAGTTGCAGGTTCCAGATATTGACAAAGTTGTTGCTGGCAGCTGCCAGATCCACACCCTTCACACACACACAAACACGCACACACAGCACCCCCCACCCCACACCACCACCCACCCACCCACGCCCTCCCAGTTCACACCGTTAAGTCGCAGGTTCCAGACATTGGCAAAGTCGTTGCTGGCAGCTGCCAGATCCACAAGCTTCACACACACACACACACACACACACACACCCACACACACACACACCACCCCCCACACCACCCCACACACCCACACACACTTCACACACACACACACACCATCCCACCACCCACACACCCACACACACTTCACACACACACACACGCCCTCCCAGTACTCACCGTTTAGTCGCAGGTTCCAGACATTGGCAAATTCGTTGTTGGCCGCGGCCGGATCCACACGCTTCACACACACACACACACACACACACACATACAGCACCCCCCACCCCACCCCACCACCCACACACCCACGCCCTCCCAGTGCCCTCACCATTAAGTCGCAGGTTCCAGACGTTGGCAAATTCGTGGTTGGCAGCTGCCAGATCCACAAGCTTTCGAGCAACCATCTCATGCAGTGGCTGGTTGAGGTCCAAGACGTAGTGGCCTGAGGGGTGGTTCTTGTCAAAGACGTTGATAGGGCCTAGGCGCCACATGAGCAGAGCCTGCATGGGAAGAGCAAGGGGAGGCGTGTGGTGTGTGTGTGGTGTGGTGTGTGTGTGTGTGTGCATGTGTGTGTTGCCTGTGTGTGTGTGTGTGTAGGTGTGTGCAGGTGCATGTGTGTGTGTGTGAGGGGGGGGGGGGGGGGGCAGGGTGAGGTCCAAGACGTAGTGGCCTGAGGGGTGGTTCTTGTCAAAGACGTTGATAGGGCCTAGGCGCCACATGAGCAGAGCCTGCATGGGAAGAGCAAGGGGAGGTGTGTGTGTGGGGGGGTGGGGTGGGGTGGGGGGGGGGGTAGGTGTGTGGTGTGTGTAGGGGTGTGTGTGTGGTGGGGGTGGGGGTGGGGGAGGGGGGGGGGGCAGGGGTGAGTGTGTGGGGTGGTGGGGTGTGTGAGTGCGCGTGTGTGTGTAGGTGTGTGTGTGTGGTGTGTGGATGTGTGTGTGTGTGTAGGGGTGCGTGTGTAGTGTGATTTGTGGATGTGTGGATGTGTGTGTGTGTGAGGTGTGTGTGTGTGTGTGTGTGTAGGTGTGTGTGTAGGTGTGTGGTGTGTGTGTGTGTGGTGTGTGTGTGAGTGTGTGTGTATGTGTGGGGGGGTGTAGGTGTGTGGGTGTGGTGTGTGTGAGTGTGTGTAGGGGTGTGTGTGTGTGAAGGGGTGTGTGTATGTGTGTGTGTGTGGAGGAGTGTGTGCGGGGGGTGGCAGGGTGGGGGTTGGGTGGGAAGGGAAGCAGGGTGAGCTTGATGGCGCAGAGCTCGTACACCACCTTCCACAAGTTCTGAATCCTGTTACATACACACATGATGTCATGGTTGGAAAAGTCCCTTTAGCCTATTTGACTACCCCCGGACTGTATAAACATACACACATGCTAGCATGGTTGGGCAAGTCCCTTTAGCCTATTTGACTAACCCCGGACTGTATCAACATACACACATGATGTCATGGTTGGGCAAGTCCCTTTAGCCTATTTGACTACCCCCGGACTGTATAAACATACACACATGCTATCATGGTTGGGCAAGTCCCTTTAGCCTATTTGACTACCCCCGGACTGTATAAACATACACACATGCTATCATGGTTGGGCAAGTCCCTTTAGCCTATTTGACTACCCCCGGACTGTATAAACATAGACACATGTTATCATGGTTGGGCAAGTCTCTTCAGCCTATTTGACTACCCCCGGACTGTATAAACATAGACACATGTTATCATGGTTGGGCAAGTCTCTTCAGCCTATTTGACTACCCCCCGACTGTATAAAAATACACACATGTTATCATGGTTGGGCAAGTCTCTTCAGCCTATTTGACTACCCCCGGACTGTATAAACATAGACACATGTTATCATGGTTGGGCAAGTCTCTTCAGCCTATTTGACAACGTCTAGACTGTATCAACATAAACAATACAGATCAACTCTAGGTGCCCAACAACTTGGAGCCGGGCGCCTGGTTAAAAAAATGGCCTTGCCCCTCACCACCACCACCACCACCACCACCATGACTACAAAATTGCCTTACCGCTCACCACCACCACCACCACCACCACCACCACTATGACTACCAAATTGCCTTACCGCTCACCACCACCACCATGACTACAAAATTGCGTTACCCCTCATCACCACCACCACCACCACCATGACTACAAAATTGCCTTACCCCTCACCACCACCACCATCACCACCACCACCATTGACCTTGAATACGCCTGACCTGTAACAACACACCTGTTCAATGGGGATCAACTCTAGATGCCTAAAACCTGGAGCCGGGCACCTGAGACAAAGCATTGGCCTTGCCCCTCACCACCACCACCACCACCACCACCACCATTGACTTTGACTACCCCTGGACAGTAACAACGAACCTGTTCAATGGAGATCGACTCTAGATGCCCAAAACCTGGAGCCGGGCGCCTGAGTCAAACAATTGCCTTGCCCCTCACCACCACCACCACCACCACCCTTGACTTTGACTACCCCTGGACAGTAACAACACCCCTGTTCAATGGAGATCGAATTAGATGCCTAAAACCTGGAGCCGGGCGCCTGAGTCAAACAATTGCTTTGACCCTCACCATCACCACCACCACCACCACCATGACTAAACAATTGCCTTGCACCTCACCATAACCACCACCACCATGACTAAAAAATTGCCTTACCCCTCACCACCACCACCATTGACCTTCACTACGCCTGACCTGTAACAACACACCTGTTCAATGGGGATCGACTCTAGATGCCTAAAACCTGGAGCCGGGTGCCTGAGACAAAGCATTGGCCTTGCCCCTCACCACCACCACCACCACCACCATTGACTTTTACTACCCCTGGGCAGTAACAACACACCTGTTCAATGGAGATCGACTCTAGATGCCCAAAACCTGGAGCCGGGCGCCTGAGTCAAACATTTGCCTTGCCCCTCACCATCACCACCACCACCATCACCATGACTAAACAATTGCCTTGCTCCTCACCATAACCACCACCACCAAGACTAAACAATTGCCTTGCCCCCCCCCCCCCCCCCCCCCCCCCCCCCCTCCACCACCACCATGACTAAACAATTGCCTTGCCCCTCACCACCACCACCTTGACTACGCCTGGACTGTGACAACACACCTGTTCAATGGCTCTGAGGTCGTACACCACCTTCCAGAAGTTCGGAACCCTGTCCACAATCAGCGGATGGAAGAGGACCACCACCTCCACACGATGCGGGCTTGCCTGCAGCGCAGAAACATGATGAAAACATGATTCGGTATAAACATGCTTAATTGTGCCATTATGCCATTAATTGTTCGATAATATGAGCTTGCATTTTGCACCATCAGAGGATGGAAGAGGACCACCAGCTCCACACGATGCGGGCTTGCCTGCCGCACAGAAACAGTATGTATGTATGTATGTATGTATGTATGTATGTATGTATGTATGTATGTATGTATGTATGTAGGTAGGTAGGTAGGTATGTTACAGTCCAGGGGTAGGCCAAATAGGCTAAAGGGACTTGCCCATAAATAAATAATAATAATAAAAAATCCTAAACCCTACACCCTAAACCATACACACTAAACCTTGCTTGTACCTTGAAGCAGTTGACAATGCTGACCAGCTGCGCACAAGCAACGATAAACCTAAATCCTAAAACCTACACCCTGGCTTGAACCTATAAACAGTTGACAATGCTGACCAGCTGCGCACAATTGATAACAACCCTAAACCCCAAACCCTACACCCTGGCTTGTACCTTGAAGCAGTTGACAATGCTGACCAGCTGCGCACATTTGATGGCATCCCCAAACCATAAACCCCACACACTACACCCTGGCTTGTACCTTGAAGCAGTTGACAATGCTGACCAGCTGCGCACAAGTGATGGCATCCCCAAACCATAAACCCTACAACCTAAACCCTGGCTTGTACCTTGAAGCAGTTGATAATGCTGACCAGCTGCGCACAAGTGATGGCATCCCCAAATCATAAACCCTACACCCTAAACCCTGGCTTGTACCTTGAAGCAGTTGACAATGCTGACCAGCTGCGCATACGTGATGACAACCCTAAACCCTACATCCTACATCCTAAACCCTACACCCTAAAACGTACACCCTAAACCTTGCTTGTACCTTGAAGCAGTTGACAATGCTGACCAGCTGCGCACAAGCAACAACAACCCTAAACCCTACACCCTACACCCTGTCTTGAACCTTTAAACAGTTGACAATGCTGACCAGCTGCGCACAAGTTATGACAACTCTAACCCCTACACCCTAAACCCTACACCCTGTCTTGTACCTTGAAGCAGTTGACAATGCTGACCAGCTGCGCACATTTGATAACAACTCTAAACTCTACACCCTAAACCCTTACACCCTAAACCCTACACCCTGTCTTGAACCTTGAAGTAGTTGACAATGCTGACGAGCTGCGCACATGTGATGACAACCCTAAATCCCAAACCCTAAACCCTGGCTTGTACCTTGAAGCAGTTGACAACGCCGACCAGTTGTGAACATGTGATAGCAATGTGACCACCATCCACAGCAGCGAGGCGCATCTGAGAAAGCTGATGGTCAGCCATGTCAAAGTCGCAGGCCGGCAGGAGTGCCCCACTATCCTCATCAAACTCAATGCCAAACTGCGTGGGTGGAATGGAAGCAGCACACATGGCCCAGATGGGTGGGACAGGCAGAAATGCTGAAGTGTGAAGTGTGCATCATTCAGTTTAAAGGGATGGTCAGCCGTGTCAGAAGCGTAGGCCGGCAGGAGGGCCCCACTATCCTCATCAAACTCAGTGCCAAACTGAGTGGGTGGAATGGAAGCAGCCCATATGATACATATTGGGTGGGGCAGACAGATAGGAAGACAGATAGGCTGAGTGTGAAGTGTATATCATTCAGTCAAAGGGGGTAGTTGGCCTTGTCAAAGTGGCAGGCCGGCGGGAGCGCCCCATTATCCGCATCAAATTCAATGCAAAACTGCATGGGTGAAATGGGAAGCAGGTCGTATGGTCCAGATTGGCTGAAGTGTGCGATGTGTGTGACGCAGTTAAAGGAGGTGATCAGCCTAGTCAAAGTCACAGGCCGGCCGATGGGCTGAAGTGTACGATGTGTATGATACAGTCACAGGGGGTGTTCGGCCATGTCAAAGTCGCAGGCCAGAAAGAGCGCCCCACTATCCTCATCAGACTCAATGCCGAACTGCGTGGGAGGAAAGGGAAGCAGCACATATGGTCCAGATGGGCTGAGGTGACAAGGGGAGCTGGGTGATGGGCTGAAGCCACCACCCCACCCCACCCCAAGCCACCAACCACTTACACACATACAAATCACCCCCCCCCCCCCCCCCCCCCACCTCACACACACACAAACACACACACACACAACTCACCCAGACACCAACACAACTCCCCCCCCCCACACACACCCACCCACCCCACACCACCACCACCACCACCCAACCTCACCCACCCACAACTCCTACACCCACCCACCCGCAACCCACCTCATTTACCAGCAGCTCCACCAAGAGCTCATCACTAATTGGTTCAGTTCCTGGGGGGGCCAAGCAGTGGGTCTTGTAGTCGAAGGACAATAAGCCAGCTGTGGGTACCACATCACTCCATACCTGTGTATGCATGTGTATGTTGTTACAGTCAAGGGTCTATGTGTGTTTGTGAGTGTACGTATGTGTGTGCGTGTGTGTGTGTGTGTGGGGGGGGGGGGGGGGGGGGGAGGGGGGGGGGGGGGGGGAGGAGTGGAAGGTGTGTGTGTGTTTGCGTGCGTGTGTGTGTGTGTGTGTGTGTGTGTGTGTGTGTGTGTGTGTGTGTGTGTGTGTGTGTTGGGACATTATCATTACCTGCAACAGTGCTTTGGCATGCACCCCCACCCAACCACCCCAACCACCCACTCCAAACCGGCCCCCCAAAATTGTATGTGTGTGTGTGTGTGTGTTGGGACATTATCATTACCTGCAACAGTGCTCTGGCATGCGTCCCCCCCCCCCCCCCCCCCCCAAAAAAACAAATGGACAACGGTGTGACCCTGGGAGCTCCCGCCCCCCAGAATGGGGGGCTCCGCCAAAATTCTTCGTTGACATAAAAACCGTTCTACCTGAGGGGAGCCATAGCTGTCTGGGAACAATTGCACTCTGTTATATGTGTTGTACGCAATTTGTTTGCGTACAACAAATATTGTATACATGTTGTTTGCAATTTGCTTGCGCACGACAAGTATTGAATATGTGCTGTTCCCAATTTGTCTGCATACGACAAGTATTGTGTACATGTTGTTCGCAATTTGTCTGCGTACGACAAGTATCGAATATGTGCTGTTCGCAAGTAGTTTTAACTGAGGGGTGCCATAGCTGTCTGGGAACGATTGCACTTTGGTGTATGTGTCGTATGCAATTTAATTAAGTCAACAAGTATCATACATGTGTTGTGCGCAAGTAGTTTTACCTGAGGGGTGCCATAGCTGTCTGGGAACGATCGCACTTTGGTGTATGTGTCGTATGCAATTTAATTATAGCAATTCAGCGGTTGATTTGGGTTCAAGGTTTCTGAAGAACCCGGACTTCGTACATGAAATCGAGAATTTGGCCTGGAAATCTGAGAATTCTCGCGAGAATTCTCGATAATTGGCCTGAGATTCTGAGAACCAAGTCCGAAGTACAAAGTGTGCTTCCCAAATCATCCCCTGAATTGCTATAAGTCAACATGTATCATACAAGTGTTGTGCGCAAGTAGTTTTACCTGGGGGGTGCCATAGCTGTCTGGGAACAATTGCACTCTGGTGTATGTGTCGTATGCAATTTGATTAAGTACGGCAAGCACCGTATCTGTGTCGTATGTAATTTGTTTGCGTACGGCAAGTACCGTTTATGTGTCGTTTCCAATGTAATATATGCAATTCTACCTGGGGGGTGCCATAGCTGTCTGGGAACAATTGCACTCTGGTGTATGTGTCGTATCCGATGTTGAGCCAGCTCATGTTGGATTCCGTTTGCGCCACATCTTTTAGGCGGTTGGCCAGGGCGTGGTGGGGGGGGAAGGACAGGTCAAGCTCGTAGTGCCCTGTTGGGAGTGTGTGTGTGTGGGGGGGAGTTGGGGTTGGTGGGGTGAGGTGTGTGGGTGGGGTGGGGTGGGTGGATGGGTGGGTGGGGGGGGGGGGGGAAGGACAGGTCAAGCTCGTAGTGCCCTGTTGGGAGGGTGGGGTGTATGGTGTGGGTGTGTGGGTGTGGGGTGAGGGGGCGGGGGGGGTAGGGGGGGGGGGCAGAGCGTGGTGGGGGGGGAAGGACAGGTCAAGCTCGTAGTGTCCTGTTGGTAGGGGGGGTGGGGGTGTGTGTGGGGGGGTAAGCGTGCATGTGTGAGTGGGGGTGTCAGGGTGGTGGGTGGGGGTGCATGTGGGGTGGGGTGGGGGGGGGGAGGGGGAAGGGCAGATCAAGCTCGTACTGCCCTGTTGGGAGGGTGAGTGTTTGTGGGGTGGATGTGGGGAGGGGTGGGGGGTGTGGGTGTGGGTGTGGGTGGGGTGTGGGTGTGGGTGGTGGTGGTGGTGGGGGGGCAGGTCAATCTCGTAGTGCCCTGTTGGGAGGGTGTGTGTGGAGGTGGGTCTGTGTGTGTGTGGGTTAGTGTGTGTGGGGGGGGGGGTTCGTCATGGCGTTTTGTTTCTCTTCATGGCGTGCGATATCTCATTCCCCCCCCCCCCCCCTCCCCCCCCCCATACAGTCCAAAATAGGCTCACCATTGGGGCTAGATAAGCAAAGGTAGAGGAACCAGCCCAGAGAGCGTTGCAACATGAGAAAGTCCCTCCCCTTTACAGCGTGCGATATGTAAATTTCATATATTTTGTCTCCTTCTTTCTTGTGTAAAAAAGTGTTTTTTGTCCAGACCATCCAAAATAGGCTCACCATTGGGGTTGGAGAAACGAAGGTAGAGGAACCAGCCCAGTGAGCGTTGCAACATGAGTGAGTCCCTCCCCTTCACAGCAAGTGATATCTGTTGTGCATTCAGTTCCAGGTCACATGCCCGCGTAAAGAGTAGCTCCGCAGCTGTCACCTTGTCCCCGCCAGTCTGGAAGCAGTCTAGAAGCTGCGCAATCTGTTTGCATGTGAGGTAGGAGAACGGCGCCATCATCTCGATCACCGACAACTTCTCCCGATCCGGCATCTTGCCATTGACGAACTGAGTTGGCAGAATTTGAATTTGAATTTGAGTTCGAATTTGAATTTGCATTTGCATGTGAGGTAGGACAAGGGCGGCATCATCTCGATCACCCACGACTTCTCCTGATCAGGCATCTTGCCATTGACGAACTGAGTTGGCGGAATTTGAATTTGAGTTTGAATTTGAATTTGAATATGGGTTCGAATTTGAATTTGAATGTGAGGTAGGAGAAGGGCGGCATCATCTCCATCACCCACAACTTCTCCCGATCCGGCATCTTGCCATTGACGAACTGAGTTGGCAGAATTTGAATTTAAGTTTGAATTTGAGTTTGAATTTGAATTTGCATGTGAGGTAGGAGAAGGGCGGCATCATCTCCATCACCCATGACTTCTCCCGATCAGACATCTTGCCATTGACGAACTGAGTTGGCAGAATTTGAATTTAAGTTTGAATTTGAATTTGAGTTTGAATTTGAATTTGCATGTGAGGTAGGAGAAGGGCGGCATCATCTCCATCACCCATGACTTCTCCCGATCAGGCATCTTGCAATTGAGGGATTGAGTTGGCAGAATTTGAGTTTGAATTTGAGTTTGAGTTTGGATTTGAATTTGAATTTGAATTTTCATGTGAGGTAGGAAAAGGGAGCCATCATCTCGCTCACCGACAACTTCTCCCGATCCGGCATCTTGCCATTGACGAACTGAGTTTGCAGAATTTGAATTTGAATTTGAATTTGGGTTCGAATTTAATTTGAATTTGCATGTGAGGTAGGAGAAGGGCGGCATCATCTCCATCACCCACGACTTCTCCCGATCAGGCATCTTGCCATTGACGAACTGAGTTGGCATAATTTGAATTCGAGTTTGAATTAGAATTTGAATGCGAATGTGAGGTAGAAGAAGGGCGCCATCATCTCGATCGCTGACAACTTTTCCCGGTCAGGCATCTTGCCACTGACAAACTGTGTTGGCAGAAAAATTGAATTTGAATTTGAATTTGAATTTGAGTTCGAATTTGAATTTGAATGTGAGGTAGGAGAAGGGCGGCATCATCTTCATTACCCACGACTTCTCCCGATCAGGCATCTTGCCATTGAGGAACTGAGTTGGGAGAATTTGAGTTCAAGTTTGAATTTGAATTTGAGTTCGAATTTGAATTTGAATTTGAATGTTAGGTAGGAGAAGGGCGGCATCATCTCCATCACCCACGACTTCTCCCGATCAGGCATCTTGCCATTGACGAACTGAGTTGGCAGAATTTGAATTTGAATTTGAGTTTGAGTTTGGATTTGAATTTGAATTCGAATTTTCATGCGAGGTAGGAGAAGGGCACCATCATCTCTATCACCGACAACTTCTCCCGTTCCGGCATCTTGCCATTGACGAACTGAGTTGGTAAAATTATAATTTTAGTTTGAATTTGAATTTGTATTTGAATTTGAATTTGCATGTGAAGTAGGAGAGCCATCATCTCGATCACCGACAACTTCTCTCAATCCAGCATCTTGCCATTGACGAACTGAGTTGGCAGAATTTGAATTTGAATTTAAATTTAAATTTTTCCATGGTATCTCTGCCAACTCTTAACTGCTCACCGTCTTGCATGGCAAAGTTCCCCCATGTGATACCCATTGAAAACTGGGAGCACAGTAAGCGAATTATAGAGTTGAAAGACTTATTTAGGTCAGTTGACAGAAATATATTTCCTCCAGGACCACCATATGTACCTCTAGGATCCCCATATGTACCTCCAGGATACCCACATGTACCTCCGGGACCCCCATATGTACCTGCATGACCGCCAGATGTCCCTCCAAGATACCCGCATGTACCCCCAGGACCCCCATATGTCCCTCCAGGACCCCCAGATGTACCTCCAGGACCCCCCACTCACCTGCGACTGCACAGCGTCCAGCTTTTGATCCGTCATCACAGTCATCACATTCTTCTCCCTCCAACTTACAAAGTCGAATTGCAGGAGGCCGCTGGTTGGAAGACTGGGAAAGGGCAGGGTTCAGGGTTTAGGGTTTAGGGTTGATAGCTGATAGTTTAGGGTTTACACAAAACAAACACACATACACACAACACACAATACACACACAAACATACACGCGCACACACACACAATACATACTCACATACACACACATACAACAATTCCTGGGCCAAATTGTAGGGCCAAATCCCAATTTGAAGCGGGTTAGAAGATGTAACAAAATGCAAACACATACATGCATACAATGTTGCCTGCCGGGCCAGTTCACACACACACACACACACATACCCACGCAGTCCATACAATGTTGCCTGCCAGGCCAGTTCACACACACACACACACACATACCCACGCAGTCCATACAAACATATACACACACATACACAGTGACAAACACAAAATGTTACCTGCCGGGCCAGTTCACACATACACACATAAACACACACACATACTCACATACACACACAAAATGTTACCTGCCTGCCCAGTTCACACATACATACAATACATACAATACATACACAGAATACAAACACACATAAACACACACACACACATACACACACAAAATGTTACCTGCCGGGCCAGTTCACACATACACACATAAACACACACACATACTCACATACACACACAAAATGTTACCTGCCTGCCCAGTTCACACATACATTCAATATATACAATACATACCACACAATACGTACCAAATAGTACTACACACACATACGCAACATACACACCCAAAAATGTAACCTACCAGTCCAAGTTCACACATAATCAATACATTACAATACATACACACAATACGTACACACATAAACACACACACATACTCACATACACACACAAAATGTTACCTACCAGGCCAGTTCACACATACATACAATACATACAATACATACATACACAAATACGTACACACATAAACACACACACATACTCACATACACACACAAAATGTTACCTACCAGGCCAGTTCACACATACATACAATACATACAATACTACATACACACAATACGTACACACATAAAACACACACACATACTACATCACACACAAAATGTTACCTGCTGCCCAGTTCACACCATACATACAATACATTTACAATACTTACCACCACAATCGTACACACAGAAAAACACACACATACTCACATGACACACACAAAATGGTACCTACAGGCCCAGTTCACACAACTACAATACATAATACAATACAACAATACATACAAACAATACGTAAACCCAGAATAAACACACACAAAGACTACAGACACACAACAAAATTGTAAAACCGACCAGGCCATTGTCCCACAGACATGACAAGGACATACCAAGACAGACACACAATACGTACACACAATAAACACACAAACATAACTTCACATACACTAAATTAAAAGTAACCTTACAAGGCCATAGTTACACACATACATACAATACATACAATACATACATACACACAATACGTACCACAAAGAAACACCACACCACATACTTCAATACACACACCAAAATGTTACTACCAGGTCAGTCAACATACATACAATACATACATACACACAATACGTACACACATAAACACACACATACTTCAAATACACACACAAAAAAATGTTACCTACCAGGCAGTTAAACATAGCATACAATACATACAAGACATACCTTACATTCAATACGTACACAATAAACAACACACATACTCACATAAACACACAAAATATAACCTACCAGGCCAGTTCCACACATACATACAATACATACAATACATACCACAATACGTACACACATAACACACACACATACTCACATACACACACAAAATGTTACCTACCAGGCCAGTTCACACATACATACAATACATACAATACATACACACAATACGTACACACATAAACACACACACATACTCACATACACACACAAAATGTAACCTACCAGGCCAGTTCACACATACATACAATACATACAATACATACACACAATACGTACACACATAAACACACACACATACTCACATACACACACAAAATGTTACCTACCAGGCCAGTTCACACACACATACAATACATACAAAACATACATACACAAAATACGTACACACATAAACAAACACACATACTCACATACACACACAAAATGTTACCTACCAGGTCAGTTCACACATACATACAATACATACAATACATACATACACACAATACGTACACATATAAACACACACACATACTCACATACACACACAAAATGTTACCTACCAGGCCAGTTCGTACATACATGCATTACATACAATACATACATACACACAATACGTACACACATAAACACACACACATACTCACATACACACACAAAATGTAACCTACCAGGCCAGTTCACACATACATACAATACATACAATACATACATACACAAAATACGTACACACATAAACACACACACATACTCACGTACACACACAAAATGTTACCTACCAGGCCAGTTCACACATACATACAATACATACAATACATACACAGAATACGTACACACATAAACACACACACATACTCACATACACACACAAAATGTTACCTGCCTGCCCAGTTCACAAGATATACAATACATACACACAATACATACACACATAAACACATAAACACACACACACACACACAGAAGGTTACCTGACGGGCCACTTCGCTGCTTTACAGCTCTTCAAGTTGCGTCCCTCCAGTTTGATGTTCTGCATCAAATTTCCGGTGGAGGAGGCATCCTTGGCACACAGCTGCGGTTGGTTGATTGGTTGGTTGGTTGGTTGGTTGGTTGGTTGGTTGGTTGGTCAGTTGGCTAATTGGTTGGATGGTTGGTTGGTTGGTTAGTTGGCTGGCGAGGTGGCAAGGTGTTTGATGTTCTGCACCAGATTCCCGGTGGAGGAGGCATCCTTGGCGCACAGCTGCAGTTGGTTGGTTGATTGGTTGGTTGGTTGGTTGGTTGGTTGGTTGGTTGGTTAGTTGGTTAGTTGGATGGTTGGTTGGTGGGTTGGCTGGCGAGGTGGCAAGGTGTTTGATGTTCTGCACCAGATTCCCGGTGGAGGGGAGCATCCTTGGCGCACAGCTGCAGTTGGTTGGTTGGTTGGTTGGTTGGTTGGTTGGTTGGTTGGTTGGTTGGTTAGTTGGTTGGTTGGATGGTTGGTTGGTGGGTTGGCTGGCGAGGTGGCAAGGTGTTTGATGTTCTGCACCAGATTCCCGGTGGAGGAGGCATCCTTGGCGCACAGCTGCAGTTGGTTGGTTGGTTGGTTGGTTGGTTGGTTGGTTGGTTGGTTGGTTGGTTGGTTGGTTGGTTGGTTGGTTGGTTATGGTTGCGTTGGTGGGTTGGCTGGCGAATCATTGGTGGCAGGTGTTTGTGTTCTGCACAGCTTCCGATGGGAGGAGGCATTCCTGGCGCATCACAGCTGAAGTTCAGTGTGGTTGGTTGGTTGGTTGGTTGGTTGGTGGGTGGTTGGAGTGGTGGTGTGTTGGGTGGGTTGGTTGATGCGTTTGGTTGGTCTGGTTGCGGTGGTGCGTGGGACTGATTGGTTGCGGGGGTGGTTGGCTATGGTTGGTGGTTGTATTTTGTTTGGTTGGCTTGGTTGGAGAGGTGGTAAGGTGCGGTGGTTAGGGTGGGCGCGGTGGGTAGGGTGGAGGGCTGTGGAGAGGGGTGGTTGGGTGAGAGGGTCTTGGTTGGTAGGGTAGGGTGTGTGGCTAGGGTGGTTAGGGTGGAGGGGTGGTGTTGTTGGTAGGGTGGGAGGGGTGGTGGGTGAAGGGTGGTGATTGTAGGTAGGGGAAGTAGGGTGGAGGGGGTGGCTTTTGTTGTAGGGTGGTAGGGTGGAGGGGTGGTGGTTTGGGAGGGTGGAGGGGTGCCGGTGGTGGGTGGTAGGGTGGTGGTGTGGTGGTGTGTGGCGGGGTTGTGGATGGGGTGGTCATTAGGGTGGAAGTGCGTGTGCTTAGGGGATGGTAGCGGTGGAGGGGTGGTAGGGTGGAGGGGGGTTTGGGGTGGACAGGGTGGTTGTGTCGGGTAGGGTGGTAGGGTGGAGGGGGGGTTCGTTTCCTCAGTGTCTTTGTGTGGTGGTGTGGATAGGGTGGAGGGGGAGGGTGTGTAGGGGGAGGGTGTTGGTTGGTGTGTGGTCAGGTGGTGGGCTGGTTAGGGGTGGTGAGGGGTGGTGGGCATGGTAGGGTTGGAGGGGTGGTTGGAGGGGAGGGTGAAGGCGGCGTGGCTGGCTTGTGGGTAGGGGGGTGGTTGGCTGGTAAGGTTGGAGGGGGGTGTTGTGGGCAGGGAGGATGGGGGGGTTGGATGGTAGGGTTGAGGGGTGGTGGTTTTTGTTGGTAGGGTGCGGGGTGGTGGTTGTGGTAGGGTGAAGGGTGGTGGTGGTCGTTTTGGTAGGAGGAGAGCTGGGTGGTTGGATGGTAGGGTTGAGGGGTGGTGGTGTGGTAGGGTGGTGGTGTGGTAAGTGGCAGGGGGGGTGTGTTGGTGGTAGTGGAAGGAGGGCGGGTGGATGGTAGGGTGAGGTGGTCGGGTGGTGGCCTTTTGGTGTGGCGAGGGGTGGTGTGTGGTAGGGTTGAGGGGGGGTGGTGTGTAGGGAGGAGCGGGTGGTCTGGAGTGGTAGTGGTGAGGGGTCGGTGGTTTTGTGGTAGGGTGGTGGTGTGGTAGGGTGGAGGGGTGGTGGGGTGGTTGGATGGTAGGGTTGAGGGGTGGTGTTGTGATGGATAGGGTGGTGGTGCGGTTACGGGGTGGAGGGGTGGTGGGGTGTTTTGTGCTGATAGGGTTGAGGGTGGTGGTGTGGGTAGAGGTGGTGTGTGGTAGGGTGGAGGGAGGGGGGGGGTGGTGGGATGGTAGGGTTGAGGGTGGTGTGTGGGTTAGGGGGGTGGTGTGGTCGGTAGGTGGTGGGTAGGGTGGAGGGGTGGGGGGTGTTTAAGGGGTAAGTGGGGAAGAAAAGCATGTAGTTGGTTCTCTAAATGTCAATCTTCACAAAGTGATGAGTCCTAACTCACACTGAGCGCCACGGATCTGTGTGTTGTCTTGTGTTTATGTTGTGAGGTTTCTGCTGGGTGTTTGTCTTTGGGTTGTTGTGTGATTTGGGTTTTTGCTGTTTGTAGCGTGATAGCGTGTTGTTGGGTCGTTGTTGTGTTGTTTGTTTGGCGTGTCCGTTTGATGGCTGGGTTGTGTAGGTGTGCTGTGTTGTTGCGTGTTGTGCGTGCCGTTTGCGTCGTCACATTGTGTTCGGGCAAGTGATTTGTCGTGTTGTGTGTGCGTGCCGATGGATGGCGTGTTGTCTCTGTGTCGGGTTGTGATGTGCCCATTTGTGTCGTGTACCGCACATTGTGTTCGGGTTGTGTTTGTGTGTGCGTGCCGTTGATGGCGATTGTTTGTGTCGTGTGAGTGTTTGTGTTGCGTGTTGTGGTGCTCTGTTGCGTCGTCACATTGTGTCGTGTCTTAGTAGTGTGTGTTGTGCGTGCCGTTGATGGCGTGTTTGTGTCGTGTTGAGTGTTGTGTGTGCATTGTTGTCGTTGCACATTGGTTCGTTGTCGTGTTTGCTTTGTGTTGTGCTTGGCCCGTTGATGGCGTGTTTGGTTGTGTCGGTGTGTGACGTGTTGTGCGTGCCGTGTTTGGGGTACTGTCAGTTCAATTGTGTTGTGCGGTGTTATTGGTTGTGTGTTTCGTGCCGTTTGATTGATGGCGGGTTTGTGTCGTGTGCGTGTTGTGCGTGTTGTGCGTGCCGTTTGCGTCGTTAACATTGTGTGTCGGTGTCGTTGTTTTGTGTTTTGGTGGTGCAGTGTGCGGTGTTTTGTCTCGTTTGCGTGTGTCAATGTTATTGATTTTGTTGGCGTGCCATTTGGTCGTCACTTGTTTGTGTTCGTGTCGTGTTTGTGTTGTGCGTGCCGTTGATGGCGTGTTTGTGTCGTGTGCGTGTTGTGCGTGTTGTGCGTGCGGTTTGCGTCGTTAACTTTGGTTCGTGTCGTGTTTGGGTGTGCGTGCCGTGATGGCGTGTTGTTTGTATCGTGGTGTGCGTGTGTTGTGCGGCCTTTTGGTCTTCATATTGTGTTCGAGTGTCGTGGTTTGTGTAGTGCGTGCGTTGAATGGGTGTTTTGTCGTGTGCGTGTGTGCGTGTTGAGTGGTGCCGTTTGCGTCGTTCACATTTGTGTTCGTGTCGTGTTGGTGTATGTGCGTTGAGCGTTGATGGCGGAGTTCGAGTGTGGTGTCGATGTGCGTGTTAGTGCGTGTTTGGGCGTGCGTTTTGCGTTCGTTGCAAATTGTGTTAGTGGACGTGTTGTGTTGTTGCGATATGCCGTTTGATGTCGTGTTTGTGTGGGGTGCGTGTTGTTGGTGTTGTGTTAACGTGCCGTTTGCGTCGTTCCACATGTGTCGTGTTCGTGTTGTGTGTGTGTGCCGTTTGAGGGCGCTGGTTGTGTCGGTTGTGCGTTTTGGTTGTGCGTGTAATCATTGTGGCGTGCGTTTGCGTCGTGCACATTTGCTTTGTTCGTGTAGTGTTTGTGTTGGAGCGTGCCGGTTCGATGGCGTGTTTGTGTTGTGTTCGGTTGTGCGTCGATTGGCTGTGCCGTTTGGGTCATTCACATTGTGTTTTTTAGGGTTGTGTTTGTGTTGTGCGTTTTGCGTTGAGATGGACAGTGTTTGTGTCGTGTGCGTGTTGTGCGTGTTGTGCGTGCCGTTTGCGTCGTTCACATTGTGTTCGTGTCGTGTTTGTGTTGTGCGTGCCGTTGATGGCGTGTTTGTGTCGTGTGCGTGTTGTGCGTGTTGTTTGCGGCCAATTTGGTCTTCACATTGTGTTCGTTGGTTGTGTTGTGCGTTGCCGTTTGATGGCGGTGTTTGTGCGTGTGTGTGTTGTGCGTGTCTGTGCGTGACGTTTGAGCGTCACATTGTGTTCGTGTCGTTGTTTTTGTTGGTCGTGACAGTTTGATGGCGTCGTTTGTGCGTGTGCGTGTGGCGTTGTTGTGCGCGCGTACGTTGCGGCGTTCACATTTGTTCGGGTCGTGGTTGTGTTGTGCGTGTACGTTGATGGCGTGTTGGGAGTTCTTGTGCTCTGTGTTGTGCGTGTGTGCGTTGGACGGTTGCGTCGTCACATTGGGTCGCTGTGTAGTCGTGTTTGTGTTGGCGTGCCGTTTGAGGCGTGTTGGTGCTGTTGTGAGTTTTGTGGTGGTTGGTGTCTGCCGTTGGCGGCGTCACATTGTGTGTGTCGTCGTTTGTGTTCTGTGCGTGCCGTGATGGCTTGCTGTTGATGGCTCCGGGTTTGTGTCGTAGTGCGTGTTGTGCGGTGTGCGTTGCCGTTTGCGTCGTTCACCATTGTGTTCGTGTCGCTGTGTTTGGTTGTTGCGTGCTTGACGTTGATGGAGGCACGTGTTTGTGTACGGTGAGGTGTTGTCGTGTTGTGCGTGCCGTTTGCGTCGTTCACATTGTGTTCGTGTCGTGTTTGTGTTGTGCGTGCCGTGTGGAGTTGTTGGGGTCGTTACATATTGTTGAGGTGTTGGGCGTGTTGTGCGTGTGCTCTTGGAGGTCGGTCACATTTTGTTTTGTTCTGTCGTGTTTGTGTTGTGGTGCCGTGATGGCGTTTGTTGTGTCGTGTGCGTGTGTGCGTTGTTGTGCCGTGCCGTTTTGCCGCTTGCGTCGTCACATTGTGTTCGTGTCGTGTTTGTGTTGTGCGTGCCGTTGATGGCGTGTTTGTGTCGTGTGCGTGTTGTGCGTGTTGTGCGTGCCGTTTGCGTCGTTCACATTGTGTTCGTGTTGTGTTTGTGTTGTGCGTGCCGTTGATGGCGTGTTTGTGTCGTGTGCGTGTTGTGCGTGTTGTGCGTGCCGTTTGCGTCGTTCACATTGTGTTCGTGTCGTGTTTGTGTTGTGCGTGCCGTTGATGCGTGTTTGTGTGTGTGGTTGTTGTGGTGGTGATCGTGGCCATTGCGTCCTTCACATTGTGTAGTGTCGTGTTTTGTTGTTGGTAGCCGTTGCCGTTGATGGCTTTGTTGTGTGTCGTGTGCGTGTTGTGGTGTGTGCCGTTGCCGTTTGCGTCGTTTCACATTGGTTCTGTGTTGTAAGCTTGGCGTTGGGGGCGCTCGAAAGGGTTGGACGCCGTGAGAACTAGGTGGCTGGGGTTGGATGAGGGCACGTACATATCTTTGTGTTGTATTTGTGTTGTTACTGCCGTTTGTGCCGTTGATGGCGTGTTTGTGTCGTGTTTGTGTTGTTTGTGTTGTGCGTGCCGTTTGCGTTGTTCACATTGTGTGTGTAAGCTGGGGGTAGGGGGCGCTAGGTGGCAGGGGAGAAGTGGTGGTAGGATGGTTATTTTGCGGTCAGGTTAGTTCAGATGGCATGCTCACTTACCTGGGGGATGTTCGCGTGTCAGTTTGACAAAGCAAGCAGTATGACCCCCGGTGGGAAGAGGTGATATGTTGGTGGGCGGGAGTGATGGTGTGAGGGGGGGGAGGGGAGGGGGGAGGGGAGTGAGTTGGGGGGGGGCGCTAAGCGGTGGGGGGGGGGGGGGTGGGGGTCGAGAGGCGCTTAGCGGGAGGGTGAGAGGTTGGCAGCAGGGTGGTTTATGGGCACCAACATATCTGTGGTTGTATTTGTGTTGTTTGTGGTGTGTTTTTGTATAGAGTGGAGCTGGACGTGTGTTCGTGTTTGATGGTCAAGCATGAGGACCCGTCGGGGACAGAGGAGGGTGTAAGATAGGGGGCATAAGTTGAGTAGGTAGTGGGTGGATTGGTGGTGTTTGTCTGTGTCGGGTGTGGGGGGGGGGGGTTGGAAGCAGTGTGTGTGATAATCTTTGTGTCTTGTGCATGTGGGTGGTGGGTGGGGTGGTTGGTGTGTGTGTGTGTGTGGGGAGGGGGGAGGGTTAAGTTGGGTGGGGCGCAAGCTGGGGTGGTGGGGGGTGGGGGGGGGGGCGCCTTAGGTAGGAGGGGGTGACGAGGATTGATTGGCGGTATGTGGTAGGTGATAGGTGATCAGGGTGTACAGGTGGAAAGCTCACTTACACTGAGGGCCACGGATCGTTGTGTCGTGTTTGACAAGTCAAGCATGTACGACCCGTCGGGGGACAGAGGGTTATATTTGGCAGCACCACTGTTGTCGCTGTTGTCCTCGTGCAACAGGAGCTCATGTTACTTCATGGAGGTGGTGGAGTGGTTGCTGAAGCGTGATGTGAGAGGTGGTGGAGGAAGGTGATGGAGTGGTGGAGGTGGTGGGAGCCGATTGTGTGTTTACTCTACTTGTTTCTGTTGTTAGAGTGTTGTTATGTCCCTCCCAACAGAGCTCATGTTACTTCCCTGGAGGTGGTGGAGGTGGTGAAGGTGATGGTGGTGGTGGAGGTGATGGGATGGTGGTGTGGAGGTGGTTTGGACCCTCCGATTTTTTGTTTTTTTACTTACTGTTCTGTGTTTTGTTGGTTGTCCCCTCCCAAGAGTCAGGTTACTTCCTGGAGGTTGGTGGAGGGTGGGACTGATGTGTTTTACTTGTTGCTTTGTGTTGTTGTTGTTGTTGTCCTCAAGCAGAGCTCAGAGGACTTCCTGTTGTGGTTGGGAGGTGTGGACTTGATTTGTTTTTTTGCTTGTGTGTGAGTTTTTTGTTATTGTTTTGTTGTTGTTGTTGTGTTGTTGTGTTGTTGTGTGTTGCGTTGTTGTTGTTGTTGTTGTTGTTTTTGTTGTTGTTGGATGTTTGTTGTTGTTGTTGTGTTGGTTTTGTAAGTTTGATTGATGGGTTGCTGATGTTGTGTTGTTGTGATGCTGTGCTGTTGTTGTTGGTTGTTGTTGGTTGTTGCTGTTGCTGCTATTGTTGTTGTTGGGTTGTTGATGTGGTGTTAAACTTTGCTGTTGTGTGGTGGGGGGATTATGGTGGTCGGGTTTGGTGTGGTGTTGGTGTGTGATGTGGTTTTGGCCGAGCCCCCTCTTCTGGGGGGCTGGACAGCCCCAGTGGTTACCTTTGTCCGTCCATCCGTACGTCCGTCTGACCCTGATGAAGCGCCGACACATCAGCGATGGTCTCGTAGACTAACTCGCGTTCGTTTGCCACCTGTCGCTCCTCCAGTCGCGATCACTCTCCGCCCTTTTAGAGTCGCAGGCGACGCTGCATATAACTTGTTCCAGTTATTTTGGGGGATTTCTGGTGATGTTCAGCCCAGCCCAGCCCTTACCAACACACCACCCAAGCCACCTACAGGTGCAGGCCCATAATATAGCAGCGTTGTGCCTGACTGCTGACATGAGTTGCCTGATCGTGGTGGTAGGTGGGTGGTTGTCGTGGGTGGTGGTCGTGTTGGTGGTGGTGTGGCCGTGGTGGTGTTAATGGTGGTGGTGAGATGGTTGTTATAGTTATTTGGGGGGGGCGGGGGGGGGGGGGCGGGGGGGGGGGGCGGGTGGGGTCCAGCCAGCCGACCCCGCCTCGCCCAGACCAGCCCGTGCCAGAGCCCAGAACCGGCTCAGCGGCAGCCAAGCCCAGAACAGCTCAGCAGTACTATATTAGGAGTCCCGCCCTTACCTGTAGACCTAGATATATCAGTGATTGTGTTGGCCCCTGATGCTGACATGACGGTTGCCGGCCTCGTCATCACCCAAAACAAGTTGAGCCTGCAAGTGTGTGTGTGGTGTGTTTGTGTGCGTGTGTGTGTGTTGTTTGTGTTGGGGTGTGTGGTTTGTGTTTTGTGTCTGTGGTGTTTGATCTGCTTGGACATGGGGGTGACGGCCCTCTTCATCCCCAACCGTTGCTGCAAGTTGTGTGTGTGCGTGTGTGTGTGTGGTTTATGGTGGTGTGCTGTGTGTGTTGTTGAGTTTCGTGTGTGTGGATGCTGAGCATGGGGTCCGGCCTCCGTCATCAGCCCTAAAAAATTTGCCTTGCAAGGGGTGTGTGTGTGTGAGTGTGTGTGTGTTTGTGGTTTGGACTTGCTGACATGGGTGCCGCCTCCGTCCATCCCCAAACAAGTGCGCTGCAAGGGTTGTGCTGGTTTGTGTGTGTGTGTGAGTGACTGCTGACATGGGGTTGCCGGGCCTCGTCATCACTCCATACAAAGCTGTGAAGTGTGGGTGTGTGTGTGTGTGTGTGAGTTGTGCGTGTGCCTGTGTGTGTGTGTGTGTGTGTGTGGTGTTGTGTGTTGTGTGTGTGGTGTGTGTGTGTGGGTGTGTTTGCTATGGTGTGAGTTGATGGACTGGGGGTGCCAGGCCTCCGTCATCACCCCAAGCAAGTTGCGCGTGTGGCAAGTGTGTGTGTGTTTGGTGTGTGTTTGGTTGTGTGTGTTGTGACTGTGACATGGGGTGCCGGCCTCCGTCATCACCCAAAAGTTGTCCCTGCAAGGTGTTTGTGTTGTGTGTCGTGTGTATGGTGGTGTGTGTGGTGTGTGTGTGTGTGTGATGTGTGTGTGGTGTGTGTGTGTTTGTGTGATGTGTGTGCGTTGACTTGTGTGTGTGTGCGTGTTGTGTGTGGGTGGTTGTGGTGGTGGGGACTCTGAAGCGGGTGCCGGCCTCCATCATCACCCTGACACAAGTTGACTTTTTGGCCCCACCCGGTGGTTCGTGCGAATGTGTGTGTGTGTGTGTGTACGTTTGGTGTGTGACTGCTGAACATGGGGTGTGTGTGTGTTGGGTGTGTGTTGTGTGTGTGATGTGAGTGTGTGGTGTGTGAGTGTGTGGTGTGTGGTATTGTGGGTTGTGAATGCTGACATTGGCGGTGCGGCCTCCCTCCTCACCCCCAGAGTTAGCCTGCAAGTGTGTGTGTGTGTGTGGTGGTGTTTGTGTTTGTGACTGCTGACATGGGTGCCGGCATCTTCATCACCCAACAAGGTGCTGCAAAGTGTGTGTGTGTGTGTGTGTGTCTTGTCGTGTGGTGCTGAATGACATGGGGGGTGCGGCCCCGTCATACCCAACAAGGTTGCCTGCAAGGTGTGTGTGTGTGTGGTGGTGTGTGGGTTTACTGCTGACATGGGGGCCGGCATCTGTCATCCACCCAACACGTTGCCTGGCAATGTGTGTGTGTGTGTGTGTGTGTGGCGTGTGTGTGTTGTGTGTGTGTGTGTGGTGGGGTGTGTGGTGTTGGTGGGGGTGTGAGTGGTGTGTGTTGTGTGTGTGTGTGTTGTGTTTTGTGTGTGTGACTGATGACATGGGGTGCCGGACTCCCTCATCCCAAACAAGTGCTGAAAGGGTGGTCAGTGTGTGTGATGTGTGTGTGTGTGTGTGTGGGTGTGTTTGTTGTGTGGTGACTGCTGACATTGGGGTGACGGCCTCCATCATCAACAAAAGTTGCCGGAAAGTGGGGTGTGTGTTGTGTGTGTGTGCCGTTGTGTTGTTGTGATGTGGGTGTGCGTGTGTGTGTTTGTGTGGTGTGTGCGTGTGTGGTGTGGTGTGCGTGTGTGTGTGTGTGTGTGTTTGTGTGTGTTGACTGCTGACATGGGGTGCGGACTCCATTCATCACCAAACAAGTGAATGCAATTGTGTGTTGGGTGGGTGTGTTGTGTGTGGTGGGGTGTTGATTGTGTGGTGTTTGTGTGTGTGGACTGTCTGACTATGGGGTGCAAGGCCTCCTTCATCACCCAACAAGTTGCTGCAAGTGTGTATGTGCTGTGTGTGTGTGTTGTGTGTTGGGTGTTTGTGACTGCTGACATGGGTTGCGGCCCTCCGTCATCACAAACAAGTTGCCTGCAAAGTGCCTGCTGTGTGTGTGGGGGGTGTTGTGGGTGTTGTGTGTGGTGTGTGGGAATGTACCTGAACATTGGGGTGCGGCCTCAGTACATCACACAACAAGTGCCTGCAGTGTGTGTATGTGTGTGGTGTGTGTGCGGTGGTGTGTGTGAGTGTGTGTGTGTGTGTGCGTGTAGGGTGTGTGCGGTGTGTGTGTGTGTGGGTGTGTGTGTGTGGTTGGGATGATGTGATGCTACATGAGGGTTGGCCGGCCTCCATCATCACCCAACAAGGGCGCAGTGTGTGTGTGCGTGTGTGTGCGTGTGTGGTTTGTGCTGTTATGTGTGAGCTGATGAAATGGGGTGCAGGCCTCAGTCATGCTTTCCCAACAAGTTGCCTGCAAGTGGTTGGGTGGGTTGTGTGTGTGTGTTGTGTGGTTTGTGTGTGTGACTGCGACATGTGGGTGCCGGCCTCGGTCACACCCAACAAGTTGCTGCAATGTGTGTGTGTGTGGGTTGTGTGTGTGTGTGTGTGTGGGGTGTGTGTGCGGTGTGGTGATGGGTGGTTTGTGTGTGTGACTGCTGACATGGGTGCCGCCTCTTCACCCAACCAACAGTTGCTTGCAAGTGTGTGTGGTGTGTGTGTGTGTGTGTGTCGTGTGCTTGTTGTGGGTGACTGTCGACATGGGGACGGCCTCCAGTCCACACCCAACAAGTGGCCTGCAGGGTGGGTGTGGTGTGTGGTGTGTGTGTGTGTGTGTGTGTGTGTGTGTGTGTGTGTGTGTGTGTTTGTGTGTGTGACTGCTGACATGGGGTGCCGGCCTCCGTCATCACCCAACAAGTTGCCTGCAAGTGTGTGTGTGTGTGTGTGTGTGTGTGTGTGTGTGGGTGGTGTGTGACTGCGGACATGGGGTGAGGCCCTCCTTCTATCACCAACAATTGCCTGCAAGTGGGGTGGGTGTGTGTGTGTTGTGGTGTGACTGCTGAACATGGGGTGCCGGCCTCCGTCATCACCCAACCACAACGTTCCTGCAAGGTGTGGTGATGTGTGGTGTGTGCTTGTGTTTGTGTTTAGTTGTGTGTGTGTGTGTTGTGTGTTGTGTTTGTGTGTGTGACTGCTGACAGGGGGGTGCCGGCCTTACGGTCATCACACAACAATTGCTGCATGTGTTGTGTGTGTGTGTGGTGGGGTGGTTGTGGTTTGTGGGTGTGACTGCTGACATTGGGGTGCCGGCCTCCGTCACCACCCAACAAGTTGCCTAAGTGTGTGTGTGTGTGTGTGTGTGTGTGCGTGGTGGTGGGTGTGGGTGTTTCTGAGTGTGGAATGCTGGACATGGGGTGCCGGCCTCCCTCATCCCCCAACCAGTGGCCTGCCAAGTGTGTTGTGGTGTGTGTGGGGTGTGTGTGTGTGTGTGTGTTTGTGTTGTGTGACTGCTGACATGGGGTGCCGGCCTCCGTCATCACCCAACAAGTTGCCTGCAAGTGTGTGTGTGTGTGTGTGTGTGTGTGTGTGTGTGTGTGTCGTTGTGTGTCGTGGGTGTGTCTGTGTTTGTGTTGTGTGACTGCGACATGGCTGGTGCCGGCCTCCGTCATCACCATCCAACAAGTTGCCTGCCAGTGGTGTGTGTGTGTGATGTGTTGTGTGTGTGTGTGTGTGTGGATGTGACATGGGGTGCGGCATCACGTCACCACCCCAAAAAGTTGCCTGCAAGGTGTTTGTGGGGTGTGTGTTGGGTGTGAGCGTGGTGTGTGGGGTGTGGTGGGTGTGTGTGTGCTTGTGTTTGGTGTGTGATGCTGACATGGGTGCGGGCCTCCGTCATCACCCAACAAGTTGCCTGCAAGTGTGTGTGTGTGTGTGTGTGTGTGCGTTTGTGCGTGTGTGTGTGTGTGTGTGTGTGTGTGTTTGTGTGTGTGTGTGTGTATGTGCAAAAACAACAACCGCAACAACAACAGCAGCATCAATAACAGCAGCAGCACTACCATTACCATACCACACTTACAGGCTAAGCAGCAGCACAAAGCAGCAACAAAAAAGCAAGCAGCAGCATTACACCACGTTACAGCAGCCACCACCACCACCACCACAACAACAACAATATCATCATTACTAACAGCAGCAGCACTACCATTACCATTACCACCACTACAGCAGCCACCACCACCACCACAACAACAACAACAACAGCATCAATAACAGCAGCAGCACTACCATTAACATTACCACCACTACAGTAGCAGCATCAGCAGCAATAGTAGCAGCCTCAACAACAGCAACGATGGCAGCAGCATTGACCATGAAGCAGAACTCAGAAGTAAATCCAGATCTTGTTATCCACACATCCTCGCAATGTGGGGACATCAACGACTCAGCGGAGCACTATAATTGCCATTACCACCCCTACAGCAGCAGCAGAAAAACTAATATCAAAACAAAGCAGCAGCTGCCACAACAACATCAGCAGCAGCACTATCATTGCCATAACCACCCCTACAGCAGCAGCAGCAGCAGCAGCAGCAAAAATAAAATCAAAACAAAAGCAGCTTTACCATTCAGCAGAAGAGACTCCAAGGTCTTGTTCTACCTCAATTCCTCTGCAAAGGCGAGACGTACAGAGCAGCAGCAGCAGCAGCACTATCATTGCCATTACAACCAGTACAGTAGCAGCAGCACTACTGTTACCACCACTACAGTAGCAGCAGCAGCAGCAACAAAAGCAGCATTGCCATTCAACACTTACCATTCAAAAGCAGCGTTACCATTCAGCAGAAGAGACTCCAAGGTCTTGTTCTACCTCGATTCCTGCATTGGCCAAGGAATATAGCGCAAGCAGCAAGCCGCACTATCATTGCCATTACAACCAGTACAGTAGCAGCAGCACTACTGTTACCACCACGACAGTAGCAGCAGCAGCAGCAGCAGCAGCAGCAGCAACAAAAGCCAGCAGTGCGTTCAACAGTACATTCAAAAAAGCAAGAGTTACCGTTCAGAGCGAAGTGACTCCAGTGTTCGGTTCTCCCTCAAATAAATCTGCAATGGTGAGGCAGCCTCTAGGAAGCAGCAGCAGCCACAACAACACCAGCAGCAGCACTATCATTGCCATTACCAGCCCTACAGCAGCAGCAGAAGCAGCAGCAGCAAAACCAATATCAGAACAAGCAGCAGCAGCCACAACACCACCACCAGCAGCACTATCATTGCCATTACCACCACTACAGCAGCAGCAGAAGCAGCAAAACCAATATCAGAACAAGCAGCAGCAGCCACAACAACATCAGCAGCAGCACTATCATTGCCATTACCACCACTACAGCAGCAGCAGCAGCAGCAGCAGCAGCAGCAAAACCAATATCAGAACAAGCAGCAGCAGCCACAACAAAAGCAGTGTTACCATTCAACAGAAGTGACTCCAATGTCGTGTTCTCCCTCAATCCCTCTGCAATGGTGAGGCATCCCCTCGAGCTGATGCGCGTGTGTGACAGGTCTAAGAGTTTCAACGACTGATTGGCCTTGATGGCCAGCCCCATGAAGACTCCACCCTCGTTTTCCAGCCCATTCCAGCTCAGGTTGAGCGACGTGAGTCCGGTGTTCACCTCCAAGCCCTCCTGCAGCCCTTGGGCACCCTCTGCCTTGATCAAATTCCAGCTCAGGTCGAGGAAGGCCAGTGTGCTGTTCTCGGATAGCATGTTGCCCAGACGGGTGGCGGCCTTGTTACCCAGGCTGTTGTTAGCCAGGTTTACGTGGGTGAGGACCTATGAGGAAAGAGGTGAGGTTGAGAGTGAGGAAAGAGGGGGTGAGGGTGAAGAAAGAGGGGGTGAAGGTGAGGAAAGAGGGGGTGAGGGTGAGTAAAAGAGGGGTGAGGGTGAGGATACTGATTTGTGTTTTGTGTGTAGTTTTTCGTGTTTTTTGTTGAGTGTTGGGTTTGTAAGGTTTATTTATGTTTAGTGTTTAGTATATATAGGCGTTGTTACCCAGGCTGTTGTTAGCGAGGTTTATGTGGGTGAGGACCTATGAGGAAAGAGGGGGTGCGGGCGAGGATAGTGTTTTGTGCTTCGGGTTTTGTGTTTATTGTTTCGTGTTGAGTTTTTTATGTTTAGTGTATACAGGCCTCATTACCCAGGCTGTTCTTAGCCAGGTTTATGTGGGTGAGGGCCTATGAGCAAATAGTGGGTGCGGGTGAGGAAAGAGAGGGTGCGGGTGAGGACAGTGTTTTCTGTTTTTTATTTTGTGTGTCATGTTGAGTGTTTCTTGTTTCGTGTTGAGTGCCGAGTTTTTAATGTCTAGTGTTTAGTATATAGAGGCTTTTTGTTACCCAGGCTGTTGTTAGCCAAGTTTATGTTGGTGAGGACCTACGAGGAAAGAGGGGGTGAAGGTGAGGACAGTGTTTTGTGATTCGAGTTTTGTATTTTGTGTTTCGTGTTGAGTTTGTATTGTTTCGTTTATACAGGCTTGGTTCCCAAGGCTATTGTTAGCCAGGTTTATGAGGGTGAGGAGATATAAGGAAAGAAGGAAGAGGGGTGAAGGTGGGGGTTCGTGTGGTAGTGTTTGTGAGAGGGGGTGCGGGGGAGGAAAGCGGGGGTGAGGGGGAGGGAAGAGGGGGTTAAGACCAAATGAGGAAAGAGGGGTTTTTTGTGGGTTGGGGGGGGGAAAAGAGGGGGGAGGTGAGGAAAGAGGGGTGGGGGTGAGGAAAGGAAAGAGAGGGTGGAGGGGTTGAGGGAATGGGGGTTGAGGGTGACGAAAGAGGGGGCGAGGTGAGGGACTAGGGTCTTTTCTTGTGAGGTGAGGGTGGGGTGAGGAAAGAGGGGTGGAGGGTAAGGGAATAACGAGGGGGGTGGTGTGAGGAAAGAGGGGGTGAGGGTGAGGGAACAGGGGGTGAGGGTTAGGAAAGAGGAGGTGAGGGTGAGGGGGGGAGAGGGAATAGGGGAATGAGGGTGAAGGGAAAGAGGGTTTGAGGGGGAGGGTGAGGGAGGGGAAGGGAAAAGAGGGGGTTGGGGGTGGGGGTTTGGAAAGAGGGGGGGTGGGGTGAGGGGTGAGGGAATAGGGGGGTGAGGGGTTAGGAAAGAGGAGGTCAGGGTGTTGAGGGTGAGGAAGAGGGGGTGAGGGTGAGGAAATAGGGAATGAGGTGAGGCAAAGAAGGGTGGTGAGGGTGAGGAAAGAGGGGGTGAGGGTTAGGAAAGAGAGGTGAGGGTTGAGGAAAGAGGAAAGAGGGGGTGAGGGTGAGGGAATAGGGGGTGAGGGTTAGGAAAGAGGAGGTGACGGGTGAGGGTGTGAGGGAAAAATGGGGTGAGGGTGAGGGTTGAGGAGAAAAGAGGGAGGGAATGAGGGTTGAGGAAAGATGGGGGTGAGGGTTAGGAAAGAGGAGGTGGGGGGAGGGTGAGGCAAGAGGGGGTCGAGGGTGAGGAACGAGGGGAATGAGGGTGAGCAGTGTAAAGAGGGCGGTTGGGGTGAGGGTGAGGGAACAGGGGCTGAGGGGTTAGGAAAAGAGGATGGGAGGGTGAGGGGGAAATATGGGGGGTGGGGAGGGTGAGGAAAGAGGGGGTGGGGGGTGAGGAAAAATGGGTTGATGGGGTGGTGGTGATGGGAAGACCTACGAGAAAAAGAGGGGGAGGGTGCGGGTGGGGGGAAAGGGGGGGGGGTGGGGGTGGGGGTGAAGGACAGAGGGGGGTGAGGGTTAGGAAGAGGATGGGGAGGATCTGAGGGTGAGGCAAAGAGGGCGGTGAGGGGAGGAACGAGGGATTAAGGGGAGAACAGGAGGGGTGAGGGGCGGGAACAGGGTTCGATGGTTAGGAGAGGAGGGTGATGGGGTGATGGAAGAGGGGTGAGGGTGAGGAAAGAGGGGGTGAGGGTGAGGGAAAATGGGGTGATGGTGAAGACTAGAGAAAGATGGGGCGTGAGGGTGATGGGTGGGGGAAGATGGGGGTGGGTGGGGGTTGAGGAAAAAGAGGGGGGGTGAGGGCGCAAAAAATCCCGATCCCTCGCTGCCCGCCTCACAGGGGGTTTTTGCAAAAAAAAAACTGCGATGAAGCGCAGAGGGGGGGCGTAAAAAAGGCCAGCCTCAAAAGCCCAAATATGTAAGGTTGTAAGGAGTCATCCCATGTCAACAATCAAACCCCAATTAGTTTATACTACCCGGGACCATCCTGGCATACATAGCTTATAAACTTGAAAAGTGAAGTTTTCCATGATCGCCGTACGTAGTGGGCAAAAACCTTATTAACAATTCAAATCGAACAAGAGATCTGTACTCTCGCGATTTTGCTTGTCACCTCTTCTCTAATATTTTTTTTTTTTGAGACCCAACAATATCCCAATACTGTATGTACTCCTTTGCGGTTCAAGCACGGACTAGCTAAGTAGCTTTTTCCCTGTTTCTGAAAGGTTGACCTGATCCGATTTACACTGACAGTTGTTTGACGCCAAGCCAATATTGTCGGGCACACCCTGCAATCTAATACACCTTCAAAATCTTTCTACAGATATAGCCCATCACCCCCATCCACCCGAATGGAAAGAAAGCTGTGCTTGCAGTTATCTGAACAAGACCGCAAATTCAGCTTGGACTCCTGTACAAAAGCTGAGCGCCAGGTGAGCAGCTACCTGGCAGCCTACAGATCATCCCGTGTTTGTGGTAGCCACGCTTTTTTTTTTTTTGGTTTGCTTGCCAATATTTCATACACCCCCCCCATGCCCCCCCATATAGGCAGGAGCAGTACAGTAAGTACGTGGGCCCCCCCCCCCCCCCCCCTTTTTTTTGCCCAGCCCCCGGTTTTGCTTGTTGAGACAATTTCACCCCCCGCCCCGCCCTGGAGGATGGGAGACTGGGAGAACAATTTTCAATTTCAATTTCAATTAAGCGTGGTGGAGACGAACGTTCAATTTTTTACGTTCTAGCATTTCGTTCGGAGGACAACACCTGCAATTAAATACTGTTTTGTACGCGACGGTCCTCTTCTTCTCTTAAGTATTGGCAAGATTAAGTCAGTTATTGGCCCCAAACGTCGTTTCATTCAAGTGGGTCTCGAAAAGCACATGGGATGGACAGTTTTTTTTTAACAAACCCCTCTGGCAAAAATGGGGTCTTCCTGGCCTATTAAAGGGGCATATGGGTTTTGACTGTCTCAACGCTCATACCCGAATCAGGCAGCAAAGGGTCTTATGTTATTGTTCCTTTCCATGGTTACATGTGCTCGAAAGTTAGTCTACCCAAGCTTGCTGTCCTAAAAACTGTGACCAATTTAAATCAGGAAACTTAAACCTTCTAGGGCCTAGTTAAGCCAGACCGATACAAGTCTCCAGGCCAGCCCAGGTTCAAATTGCTGGCTGGAGAACGTAACCAAATTCAAGGTAAAAGTACAAACTCACAAAGTCGTCTGCCTCTAAGCTTGTTAAAATAAAACCATATATCAATTTCAATCAGGGAACATTAAGTTGCTAGGGCTAGTAGACAATTTTTTGCTTTTTTTGGTTACCATGGTTTTTTAAAACGGGAAATTGGCAAAGTCATAACCACTGGAGTGGTCTTAAGCTGTGAACCTAGTAATGTCTTTGGCAAAGGGTCGTTTCCCAATACCAGTCGCCAATACATAAGGTCGTTGTACATTACCAACAACTTACAGGTCAATAGAATGGAAAAAGGCAGCGAACCTGCCTATTAAAACATGCCGATTATTAAGCGGGACTGAATACAATAGCTAAGCGCCAGGCTGGGCAGTGCCTGGCAGCTCACAGATCATCTATTCAAGGGGGGTGGCCTGACAAGGCACAGGTGAAGCGGGGGAAATCTTTCTACATATAGCTGGCAAGCCTGCCAATTAAATACAACACTCACTCTCAGATCACTAGAATGGAAAAGGCAGCAGCTGCCATAGAACACCCGCGTTAATTCAGCTGGACTGCTATAAAATAGCTGAGCGCCAGCAGCTGGGCAGCTGCCTGGCAGCTCCACAGATCATCGCATCAGGGGGTGCCGCAAGGCAACAGGCTGTAGAGAGGGAGGGGAGACGCTCTACATATTGTTGGCACGCTGAATCTAAATACAAAACTTCAACTCTAAAGATCATAGAAAGGGAAAGGCCAGCGGCCTGAAATATGACACCCCGCTAATTCAAGCGGATGTATACAAATAGCTGAGCTCCAGGCTGGCAGCTGTGGAAGCTCCACAGATCATCTCGTCAGGGGGGTGCCTGCAAGCAAAGGATGTAAGCGCGGGAGACGATCTACATATCGTTGGCCACACCTGCAATCTAAATACACACTCAACTCTAAAGTCACTAGAATGGAAAGGGACACAGCAATGACAATATTGAAACCCCCGCTAATTAGCTGGATGATATTTACAAATAGATGAGCGCCGGCTGTGGCAGCGTCTGGAAGATCACATTAACCAGTCATCTCATCAGGGGGGTGCACCTGCAAGGCCACAGGTGTAAGCGTGGGACTCGCGTCTTTCCCTCCCTCATATTCTCTAGACCGGAGCGAGCTGGGAGACGGCCTTCTACTCTTTCTCTACATATTGTTGGCCCACGCCCTGCTTCTTTTTTTTTGCTTTGCACATGTGCAATCTAAAATACAACACTTCAACCGCCCCGTATCAGATCACTAGAAAGGACAAATAAGTAAGGCAGCGGCCTTGCAATATGAAACACCCTTCCCCGCTTATTCAGCGGGTGTGTGGATGGACTGTGTGTGTGTCTTGGTTGTGTGTGGTGGGCACTCTGCTTGCTTATATAATATAAATAGCCTGCACAGCGCCAGCCTGGGCAGCTGCCTTTGGCAGCTCCACAGATCATCTTGTCCAGGGGGGGGTCTGGGTTTTTTTCCTTTTTGCTTGGTGGTTGCCTTTGCAACCCCTTCTGCAAATTCCCCCCCTTAGGAACGGGGGCAAGGCAACAGGCACCCCCCGCTTGGTAATGCGCGGGAGTTGGGAGACGCTCTTTTTAATTATCGTTGTGCCACCACCCTGCCCAATTTCTAAATACAACACTTTCCAATCCTCTACAGACCTCACTAGAGGAAAATGTAAAGGGACAATCTGGCAAAGGCAGCAGGGCCTTTGGCAATATGAACACCCGCTAATTCAGCTGGATGCTATAAAAATTAGCTGTATTTCTCCCCCCAGGCGCCAGGCTGGGCAGATGCCCCCACTTCCTGGCAGCCTTGGAAAAAAGGCCCACAGATCATCTATAGGGGGGGCTTCTGCAAGGCAAAGGCTTGAAGCGCGGGGGGGAGACGCTCACTATTGTTGGCCACGCCTTGCATCTAAAATCAAACACTTCAAACCTTACGATACTAGACATGAAAGGCTTAGCTTTGGACTGCAATCCCCTGAATTTTTTTTCTTTTTTGAACAATTCCGCCACTAATTCAGCGGACTGATGCCTGGTGGCATCAAATCAATGTAGAGGAAGGCACTTGTCGGGTTTCCCCCCCCCAGGAATTGACTTTTTTTATGGGCACGCAACATTTAGCAGCACCAATAATTTGTTAGGCCCTTCTCCGGCCCCTTTTTTTTATTCAGTACCGGGTTTTTTCACACGTTGGTCCTGAATGTCATCGGGATCAAATACTTTGATCAGGGCCTACCATTCCCGGTATACAATCTGTAACTATTGTCTGCCATGCCATGCAATATAAACACAAACACTTCAACTCTGCAGATAACCAGATAGGCATTTGATTCCTTGCAATATGCACGCCAGTGACTGTTCAGCTGGTCGTCTCCCAAACATATAGCAGGCCATGGACTAGCAGCTGGCTAGACAGTTTGCCTCCACATACTCATATATAAAAGTTCCGGCGCCGCAATCGAACAGAACATTACGAGCTGAGCGCGTACATATCTATTGTTCTGCCACGCCTGCAAATATAAAACAACACTTCCAACTCTGCAGATCCCCAGACTAGGCAGATGCCTGCAATATGAGCACATGGACTAGTTCAGCTGGTCGGTCTCTAGTGCATATAGCAGGGCCACTGCCCATAGCAGCTGCCCTAGCAGTGTACATATTCATATACAAAAGGTTGGCGCCTGTGCAATGAACAGACAATACGAGGCTGAGCTGCTGTACCATATGTATGCCACGCCTGCCTCTAAAAACAGGCACTTCACTCTGCAGAATGCCAGTAATAGCAGATGCCGCCACATGAACACATAACTTAAATCAGCTGAATGCTGTACGTATTGTCACCATTCACTAGCATTCGCAAGCTGTACAAAATCTAAAAAAGGTTGGCGGCATGCAATGGACAGACCATTACGAGCTCGAGCTGCGCACTACATATTGTATGCCATGCATCCCCCCCGCAATCTAACACACATCAACTTCCAACTTGCAGAGATCGGCCCAGGACTGACAGCTACCCTGCAACATAAGCACACAACTAATGCAGCTAGAATCTTTGTATGTATCAAGCTCCCTCAGCTTTGTCCTGTTTTTTTTTTTTTTTTTTTTTTTTTTTTTTTTTTTTTTTTTTTTTTTTTTTTTTTTTTTTTTTTTTTTTTTTTTTTTTTTTTTTTTTTTTTTTTTTTTTTTTTTTTTTTTTCTTTTTTTTCTTTTTTTTTTTTTTTTTTCTTTTTTTTCTTCTTTTTTTTTTTTTTTTTTCTCTTTTTTTTTTTTTTTTTTTTTTTTTTTTTTTTTCTTTTTTTTTTTTTTTTTTTTTTTTTTTTTTTTCTTTTTTTCTTTTTTTTAATATAATACAAAGGTGGCGCCTGCCCAAAGTGACAGACACAGAAGAGCTGGAGCTGCTCTTCATATCCTGCTATTGCCACGCCTCGACAATTTATTAACATCAGGCATCAATCTGCATTTAGATCGCAAGTACTAGGATCTGCCTGCAGCATGAAACATACTGGGTTGGGGTTGGAGTGGTGGGGGGGGGGGTCACAGAGTATTTGTGTGTGGCGTTTGTGTGCGGTGGTCCGGCGGGTGGTGGTTTGGGCGCTGTTGTAGGGGGGTGTCTGCATCACGGTGGTGGCTAGTGCAGCATCTGTGTGGCTTTTGGTGGTTTGTGGCCCCTTGTGGGCGGGGGGGAAGCGTCCTCGGGGGGGGGGGGGGGAGGAAATGTTATGTGTGGTCACCACCCGTATTTTGCGTGGGTTTATGCATGGTGTGACTACTTTGGGTCGCTTATGGGGGGTTGGTGCAGAGGGACAGACGAGGGGGATTCCTTTCTCTTTTGTGATTGGCGTTCGGTGCCCCTTTTTTGTGTTCTTGCTGTGGATGGCTGTGATAGGAGAGCGTGGTCTCTTTACAATTATGTGTTTATGTGGGGGGGCGTGTTGGTCGAGACCCGTTCTTCCCCGGGTGGTGTGGAAAGAGAAATGGGAATGTTTGTGTGGGGATTATTCTAGGGTGAAGGCTGGTCGGGGGAAGTGGCAGTAGAGATGCAGGTATGCAGATATCTGCGGTGCGCCATGCGTTTGTTGTAGCTGAGAGTGCATGGTAGTGTCGCGGATGGTATGTGAGTGGTAAGTGGTTTGTGGTGGGAGGGGGAATGCATATGCCCAAGAGTAAGGCGCTACAAATAGCTGCCTGTATCGGAGGGGGGTGAAGATGAGATTTTGTGCGTGCGTGCTAGTTGTGTGTGCAGAGATAGGGGGGGTGGGGGAGATATTTGTCAGTGGAGAGGCCAGGACACGCAACATGCTATCTATGTTGGAGCAGCTAGTGGATCGTGCCAGCTTTTTCCCTCCTCCCCCATCCCGTCTCCATCGCTCTTTTTGTACTCTCCTTTTTTTTTCCACTATCTGTTGCCCATTTTTTGTATGGAACTTTCTTTTCCTTTCCCCCTGTTCTCTTTTCTTCCCTTTGCCGCCCACCCCCCCGCACCGGCCCTTACCCCGCCCACCCCCTAGGCTCCCCTTCCCCTCCTCTCCTATTGGACGTTTTTGGCCCACGAACAAACTTCCTGTGTCTCCATACCCTGCCTTTGACCCCCCCCCCCGCCCACCCCCTCGCGAGTTTCGACCTGTATGTGCGCCGGGGAAGTGAATCAGGACCCCGGTACGCAACGTTGAGTGTAATGAAGTTAACAACTTGGTCTGTAGTTGCCCACCACAGACTCTAGAGTCCCACCCCCCCCCTCTCCTTTTCCCCTGCGTTGGATGTCGAAGCTCGCCAGGCAGCAAAATGTGTGCAAACCCTTCATGCCGCCCCTCTGCACCACCCGGAACTCCGCACACCAATGTGACTCCCAGCACCACCATCAGCCTCCACGCTGCACTTTCTGTCCACACCCACCCCACAGATTCCATCTGCCCCCCCAGCGAACCAGCCTCCCACCAACTCACCACAGCCCCCCCCCCTCAACCACCACCATTCCGTTCCCTTCGCCCCCTTCCCCCAGTCCCAAGCCACCCATCACGGGAATCTTCACCTCCAGCATTAGTTGATCCTCCAGTAGCGCTTGAAGTAGACTGCAATGGCACTCTCGTGGGTTGTGCTGGTTGTAGATTGCATTCTTTCCAAGGGAGGGTTTACGTGGCCTGCAGACGAATCAGTCTATCGCCGTTGTGTACCTGCAATCGTCGCGAAACTTATTGTATAACGTCCAACGTTGGACGCTGGCATACGCTTTTACCACACGGGATCCAGGGCATCATGGGACAGATGGACGGTCGCCTATCATTCATTCGCCAGGCTTCTAGAGATTCAGCTATGAAGCCGCGAACAAATGCTTGTGGTAATGCTTCATTAAATCTGCTATTGTGTATAGCTGGAAGTGCGATTGGGTATAGATTGGCTAGTCTGCTGCAGTTGCGCCAATCCGAAGTTGGGTGATTGTTCGAGTTGTCCTGGGGCTCCCTGGAAGTCCGCCCGAGATTGTTGAAGTGCACTGTCAGTGGTTTGGTTGTGATGCGGCGTAAAGTGGCGGATGCTCGTGAGTTTGCGAGTGTGCTCGGTTCTGAAAAGTGCTGAACGCGTGATTGGTGCGGAGAGGAATATGATGGAAAACCAGATATCCGAGATAGTCAGGTACGCGTCAGACACTCGGATACGGTAAGTCACTCAGGACGTACAGAGATTGGCGCTACCCCGAGTGTAGAGCGCACCAGAGCAATACATATAGAATAGAGATGTGTACTGCAGGGGTACTGCAGTCACGTGAGGCCAAGCTGGCGTTGGCCTGGCGGCAGGCAACACGGTACCAGGGAGGGAACAGGTACCTGTATGCAGCATGCCCGACTCAGGGACTTAATATAATCAGTCAATACACCATTTTGGACACGTTTTGGGGTTCAATTCACGTATGCGCCAAATCCTATCTGAAACCCCGAACGGGAGGTTTGTCCTTTCTCAATATGTTTGCATCTTGGCAAAGGGTGGTTTGAAGTCGAGCTTTAATATTTGGCTTGAAACAAAGTGGAAAAGTGTAACTCTTTTGCCCGATTTTCGTCTATTTGGGGCATGTTGAGGCCACATGTTGGAGGTGCGGGTTCGACAGGCACAAAAATATGTTTTGCGGTAATCACACGAGAAGTGTCTACTGAAGGTCTATACAAAAAAAATGTGCCAGTCGAACCAGCACATGGACCCTAGAGACATGCCCAAACGTGTAACCACGATTCTGGCCTCAGCTTAACCCCCCGCTCATCCCCTGACATTTCGCTTTATAACTTCCCCCCTCCGTAATGTGGGGGGATGATCAACTTTGTTCGGAAAGTTTGGCATGGTGGAAAAACAGCTGGAAATACTCGTAACGAGTGGATTGGATAGTACGCAAAGCAGTGAATAGTCGTACGCGCGAGCTGGATAGTCTCAAAGAGCTATCAATACGGTTTAGCGGAAAGCAGCTTCAATAGTCGCCAACGAGCTTCAATGTCGCATAGCGCTTAAATATTCGGGACAGGCAGCTTAAAAGTCGCGATTGGTTTTGAGAGGCTGGGCGCACTAACCGTGTGCGTTCCATGGACCACTGACTTGAGTAGGTTAGAACGACCTCTTAACGGCACTTCAATCTCGATCGCATTCGCGAATGAACTTAGGTGTTTACGGCGCCTAGCTCAAGTGAAGTCTTTCGTGTTTCCATTGATAATCCTATGCCGACAAACGCTGGCTTGGCAGTGCGTGGGCTTGGCCCAGCTTGCCCCTTCTACGGTTCGTTATTTCACTTCCATTACATTCTATCTCGCTTCCCTAATCGGGATTATTCGAGCCTCCCTGCATAAGCGGCGGAAACACCTTGCGGGCAGCCGTTTGCAGCAAATCAAAAATTGAAAATCAAAATCAAAATCAAAATCAAAAGAGTGACATTGACCAGAACACGATGCGATTTTTTTGAAGAAGCGTATGGATGAAGCGATGGAGGACGCCAGGCTGCGGCAAGCCAGGGATGCAGAGTATGGCAGGATTGAAGCAGCTTAGCTGAGGGGATCGTTCTGTCGATGCGGAGGAAGCGAGCGGACATAATTTTGCAAGCACTCGGGGAGGAGAGGAGTATCTTTTTGTGATCAGTCATTCTGGACGGGTCAACAAAGCCAAGAATCCTTCAGACCTCAGACACATGTTCCTGGAAATGTACTGATTATTCTGCAGCTTAAGTCGAGTCAAGTCGCTCAAGTCAAGTCCCTAAGATACAATCGTCTTGAGCGCCCTAGAAAATCGATGAAAACTCTGTCGCATCGTGAAACCTTGGTTTGAAACACCTAGATTCAAAAAGAGGGGGCGGCCGCCTACAGCGTGTTGGGGGTCCGTAAGGATGGTTTCGGAGGGTTAGATCGACCTCTAACCGGGCCTTAACTTCGGGAGATGGTTGGCAAACGTTCCACCAGTAAGCAGTCTTTTGCACCGACCAGGTCAGTTCAAAGGGGTCGACGTGGCAAGCAGCCTGCCAAGCACACCTCGCGATCAGACGTGATATCACAGTTTATTCCACTTGCCGCGCTGATTGCTCAGGACAGTCAGTCGAAAAATTGCGTGGCAGGGACGGTGCCTGCGATGCGAACTATCCATCTTAGAGAAAAAACTGTGCGATCAATGATGAGTGTCAGAGAGGAAAAGAGAAAGGAAGGATGCGTACTCCAAGCCGCGTGATTTTTACGGGGCGGCTCAACTCGTGGAGTCTCCAATCTCATTCATAACGCACTAACCGCCCCTTAACTTTTTTACAGCTTGTTAACAGCTTGTTAATGGTCCGGTTAAGCGTCGGTTTTTTTTTTTACATTCGTTATTTTCGGCGCTAACCGGTGTTGGTCGAGCGAAAACACAAACAAGTTAATGGTTGGTTAAAAGACCAACCATCCCGGTAGTGTAGTGCAATGGCGACCCCCCCCCCGCCATTAAAGAAAGTTTAAGGGGCGTTAAAGTTCGTTTTGAGAATGAGATATGGTGACGTCACGAAGGTGGAGCGCGCCTCTAAAAAATCACGCTGCTTGGAGTCCCGCATCCTTCTTTTAGATTAGCTTAGCTATACTATAAGCTTTGGGTTCCTCGTCTTTCTTTTCTTTTCCTTTAATCTTTGTCACTCTTTTTTTCCCTTTCCTTCTCGAATCGGTGTATAGCATCCTTCTGTCAAGAAACTGGCACGTGTTTAAATGGCACGAGTTCACAACCAGGTGTACTAGATGACGCTGGCATCGTCCGAAACCATTGGACCGGCAGGAAGGAATGGCGCCAGTGTAGATGTAGGCGCCGGCGCCAAATGCAGGAAGTGATTAGCGAGGTCGGAGGACTAATCTAAACGAGGCTGATAAGGAAGCCTATCCATATTTGACACAGTCGTTACCAGTAGGATAACACACGAACAACACGAGACTGGACAGCATCTTAGTTCCAGAGAAGATGAAGTCGGATATTTGTTGCGAATAATTTTGCCGCTCCGTATTTTCTAGTGTCTGCGCCTGCAATTCGCAGCGCTATGCAGTACCTACGAATTAATACCGGTTAAAAAGAAGATCTAAGGAGCAGGACCTGGCGCATGGTGATGAAATGATGAGAGAGGAGCGAGATAGGCGCAAACCTCTCAGCCTGCGAGACGTCCCACGAAACCTGCATGCTCCATGAAAAACACTGGACGAGGCTGGTATAGATTGCCTCGCCATTGATGAAGAAAGAGACGTAAATGCAGGGTTTTATCGGGAACAACCGGACTGAGTACGCTTATTGTTTCAGAAATAATGAAGTCGTGAGATTTGTTGCGAGTATCTCTTCATCGTTTCCTATTCTGTAGCGCCTGCGCCTGCAGCTCGATGGATAGAAGAAGGCCAAGGACCGCACCAGCACCAGCTCATGGGATGAGGTGGGGTAAACAGGCTCCATTAACTCCCCATTAAGAAGGGGTAGTTAAGCACCAGAATTTTGCTAGGCACGAAGCAAGGTGTTCGATGATTGGATAATTGTTCGAATTACTAGGTGTTGCGAGTATCTCCCCAAGCACCTGACCTGTGCTACGATGCGCATGCGGCAGCTGAAAATTTCAAGATGAAAGGACCGAAGCTGGAAATGAGGCTCCAGCACCTCCACCATAAACGAGGCTAGAGCAACTCAGACAGAAATGATTCTGCCCGTATGATTGTGCAAGTTCATAGGTTTTGCTACTATTTCCCTCGCTCCCCACGTATCAAGCGCCTGCACTCCAGTAGCATGCGCCATCAGGCACGTAGAAGTTCATAAATTCGCTCGTGCCCATGTCTTGCCGGTCAATGGTTTCGGACATTGCCAGCGTTATTCTCCTAAACCCCACTCAACACCTGGCACTTGCACCGTTGGCAGCAGTTGGCTTGTGGCATATCTCCTGTTCTGCTTTCATTAACGGCGAAGCCTCCCGCGCCCCCCCCCCCCCCCCCCCCCCCCCACCCCCCCCCCCCCCCCCCCCTACCCCCCCTGGAAGCTAATCTTCCGGCCACTACGTGCCGGATGTCTTTTCGGGACACTCATCATTGATGCACAGTTTCACCCAAAATGGTTCGCAGCAGCAGGGCACCGTCCCTGCCACGCAATTTTCGACTGATCTTCTGAGGCAACCAGCAGCGCGCCAGAAGTGGAATAAACCAGAAATCGCGTATGAATCGCGGAGGAAGTGCTGCAGAGCGCAGTTGCCACGTTGACCATTTGAACTGACTGGTCAGGTGCAAAAGACTGCTTAACTGGTGGGAACGTTTCCAAACTCTTCCCGAAAGTAAGGCCGGCTAGAGGTCGAGTCTAAAACCTCCGAAAACACAATCCTTAACCGGACCCCCAACTGGTTGGAAACAAGCTGTAAGGTGGATTCCCATGGACTGGATGGGTAAAGTCGGTGTAGTACTGGATGGGTCGGGTATTGTCGGTTGGGCCTTTGGATGGGTCGTGAGTTCTTTGGATGGTTCGTGCATCCGTACACGGCCACCCATCCAAAACGCATCCCATTGCAAGCGATGATGGGGGCAGCAATACACGCATGTACACCGGGAACCTTCGCAGGTTACTTCAATCAATAGTCGCAAGAAAAGCAGGATCGATCGTTGACCGTTCAATTAGCTGCAGTTGTATTGAGCGAGTTCGGGTCCAATTCGGCATCGGTGGCATAATCCCACAAGCCTTCGTCGCCATGTTGCAGAGCGATGAAAGACGAAAAAGAAAAGTAGAATGAAGAAGGGGCGTCGAATGGAGAAGAAATTGTTAGAATGTCCCAGATTCTGTTTGATCGAAGATGATGTGATCCAAAAGTTGGAAACTCCTGGCTAATGAAATAGCAGGTCGGTTTGAAGAAAGCAATACGCGTCAGTTGCGCGGACGTAGCCGGATCAATGCCGGACTGTGCCGGAAGGAGCCGGATATTTGCGACCCATCCAGAGCCATCCAAACACACACCTCGGTCGAGGGGCCTGGATGAATTTTGGCTTTTGGATGGGTCGTCTGGATGGGTCTTTGTCAGACATCCGTACAAATACGAACATCCAAAAACCCCTATGGGAAGTAAACACTGGATGGGTCGTCGGTTATCCGTACTTAACGCCCTCCAGACCCATCCTGCCCCAATGGGAATCCACCCTAAGGGTCCGGGCTAAGCTGCGGTTAAATTCGTTATTTCGGCGCTACCGGTGTGTTGGTCGGAAACACAAAAGTTAAGGTCATTTTAAAGACCAACCGTCCCGGTAGGGTGTGTTTCCAGTGGGTTTTCGGTCACCGTTTGAATTCCGCTGAAGTCACGCTTGTCTACGGAGGTGTTCCAGTGGGGTTCCGCTGACATTTTGCTATGTCCCGCTAAGTCCACGACTGGCTTTTTTGACCGCTGAAGGCCGACGTGGACTTCAGCGGATCCTACGTGGACTTCAGCGGAATGCAAAACTTCAGCGGGAGCCGACCCTCCCGTTGGAAGTTTTCAATCGCTGAAGTCCACGCAGGATCCGCTGAAGTCCACGCAGGATCCGTGAAGTCCAGCCCGGCGAGCACGGCGAGCACCAAGTATTCTCTCCAGGATTCTTCTCGATGAGGTTTGAGGCTTCAGAACATGGACAATTGACTGTCCGCGAGAGAAACCACCCCTGCCCCACTGGAAACACACCTTAGCAATGGCGCACCCCCCCCGATGAAAGAAAGTCAAGGGCGGGTTAAGTTCGGTTGATGAATGAGATATGGTGACGTCACGAAGTTGGAGCGCGGCCTCTTTAAAATCACGATGCTTTGGAGTACCGCATCCTTCTTTTCTCGGACACTCATCATGATCGCCACAGTTTCTCTAAGTGGATTCGCAGCAGCCAGCACCGTCCTGCCACGCAATTTTCGATGATCTTCTGAGGCAACCAGCAGCGGCTAGTAGAAGTGGAATAAACGCTGAAATCAGCGTCTGAATCGCGAGGGAGTGCTGCAGAGCGCATTGCACGTTGACCCCTTTTTGAACTGACCTGGTCAGGTGCAAAAGACGCTTAACTGGTGGAACGTTTCCAACCATCTTCCCGAAAGTTAAGGCCCGGTAGAGGTCGAGAGTCTAAACCTCGAAACACAATCCTTAACGGACCCCAGTCAGTTCCTATAAAGAAACAAGCTGTTAATGGCGGGGGGGGGGGTGCGCCATTGCACTAACCGGGACGATTGCGTCTTAACCGGACCTTAACTTTGTGTTTTCCGACCAAACAACCGGTTAGCGCCGAAAATAACGAATTTAACCGCCGCTTAACCGGACCCTTAACAGTTATTCATATATACCTGTAATATGCAGCAGTTCCTATAATAGAAACAAGCTGTAACTCAAAGTCGAGTCCAATGGGAAACGCGACTTTTAGTCGATTCCTGTACGAACGCGTACTACAGGGCGCCTAACTCAAGTGGTTCAACTCGAGTGGTCAAGTCGGAGTCATGGAAATGCAAGTTATATGAGTAGACGTATTACTTAGAAACGGGGTGCACCCGTCGGTAATTTCCCAAGATTACGTAGCAACGGAGGCACCAGTCGGTGAGTGGCACAAGGACTCGCTCGACTCCACTTCACAACTTCAGGGTGTTGTGTATGCACCCCCTGCAGGGGTTTCCGTATTTCCGTACCGCTGTTGGGTGGTACGATTTTGAGTATATCCGCCCATGGTCATCAATGCACTGAACAATCTCAACTCCATACTCCGCCTCCGGTCCAGCATACTAGCATAGCTATCCGAATATCATTCATTGATTATTATTATCATTGTTTAGCTTTTACTAGTATCATTCTACGCACGGTGAAGATTTTCGAATAATCAGCGCACAATTACGCGCGCGCTTTGAATCAGAGCGTATATCGGATAGCTGGGATAGCATTCTCCAGATCGCGCTGTAGCGGATAGTGGTGAGTAGGGTTGTCGGTTCCGGGCGGTGGTGGGAGTAGGTGGTTGGGGAGGTGTGTGGTGTGGTGGTTTGGGTTGTGTTGGTGGTATGTTGGTGGTGGGTGGTGGGTGTGGGGGTGGTGGAGGTGGTGATGTAAGTGGGTGAGGTTGGTGTTGCTCGGAGTGATAGGTTGTGGTAGAGGGGTTCAGGTTAGTGGTGGGGGTAGTGTGTAGCGGCGGGTGATGTTGGGTGGGGTGTGGATGTGTGGAGGGTGTATGTGGTGGTGGGGGTGGTAATGGTGGGGTGTGGGTGTGATGGTGTTGGGGGGGGTGGTGGTTGGTGGTGCGGGTGGAGGGTAGGTGTGGTGGTTGGTTCGTAGATAGTGTGGTGGTTGGTAGGGTGGGGTGGTTTGAGGGTGGGTGGTGGAAGTGTTGTGGTGTGTTTGGGGGGGGGGGGGGGGGGGGGGGGGTGGGGGGGGGGGGGGTCAACCTCATGCACCAACTCCTACAGACGGATAAGCTCCTTGAAGCTCGTTATGATACTGGAAAATGGATGTGCTTTACGCCGCGCATGGAGAAAAAATGGTGGATTAAAGCCATGCGCATTCTTAACGGCCATTTTCCCCAACATCTGATTCCCAACTGCTGTTCCTAACTTTATTTGAAGAGCTTCTTTTTACCAACTGCTGTTTCCTCCACTTTCATTTCTCAACCTCTATTTCCCATCCTCTGATTCCAAACTGATGTATGTTCCTAACCTTATTATTAGAGCTTCTGTTTACCAACTGCTATTTCCTAACCTTAATTCTCAACCTCTATTTCCAAATATCTGATTCCCAGCTGCTGTTTCGTAACATAATTTCTAGAGCTTCTATTTTCCAACTGCTGTTTCCTCACCTTAATTTCTCAACCTCTATTTCCCAACATCTGATTCCCAACTGATGTATGTTTCCTAACCTTATTATTAGAGCTTCTGTTTACCAACTGCTGTTTCCTCACCTTAATTTCTCATCCTCTATTTCACAACATCTGATTCCCAACTGCTCTTTCCTGACCTTGTTTGTACCGCTTCTATCAACCAACTGCTGGTTCCTCGCCTTCATTTCGTTCACAACCTCTATTTCCCAACATCTGATTCCCACCTGCTGTTTCCTAACCTTGTTTGTACCGCTTCTATTAACCAACTGCTGTTTCCGCACCTTCGTTTCGTTCTCAACCTCGATTTCCAAACATCTGATTCCCACCTGCTGTTTCCTAACCTTGTTTGTACCGCTTCTATTAACCAATTGCTGTTTCCTCACCTTCATATCCCAACCTCTATTTCACAACATCTGATTCTCAACTGCTATTACTTCCTCTTTTGCAGGAATATACTGACGACAACGGGCTACTGGAGTCTCCTAACCTATCCGGGGAACTAGTATATACAGGTATGGAGGTGGTGTGTATGGTAGAAGGGGTGGAGGCTTCGGTGGAGTGTGGAGGAGCGTAATTAAAGGGTAGCGTTGGGCAGATGCCAAGCATGCCGATGATCTAGCGATTATGAGTGAATCACCTTCAGGCATGCAGATTGTGCTCAGATGTTTGGAAGGATTCTGTCAAGTTTACAAGATGGAGATAAGCATGTTTACATCTGAAGTGGTGGTATTTACTGCCCGTCAATGTAGGCAAGACTCAACGTTTTGCTGTTTGCGGATGGGGAGCCACTTACACCTGAGGGTTCGTCCAGGATTTTTATTTCCGCTATCTACAACGATCGCTAGTTTTGACCCCGTTCTAGCGAAATTTTCGCTATAAAAAAGTCAACAAAAGAAGTTTTTTTTGTTTTTGCCCTTAATTGTCCTTAAAAGCTACAAAAAGCTACAAAAAGCTATAAAAGCACTAAATCGCCGTCCCTGGAGGAGGCCTTAAACAATGTAGGTAGGAGAAACCCACTTTCAGATTTGAAAACAAATCACTGGGTTCGTCGTCGGCCAAGACCTTGGACCCATGCCAATCCTCCTGCGCATGAACCTGCGACTTTGGCCAGTCACCTCAGGTTAATAAGGGCGGTCAGGGTGTTTAATAGTGACGTTATCAATGGAAGAGTGACCAATGAATGGCACTTTAAAGGCCAATACCTTCCCACTATCAGTCTGGGCTCCAGACTATCACAGTACCTTCCCACCATCTACCTGGGATCCAGACTGGACTAGATTTCATACGAGATATCATGGGCTAAGCCACCCAATCATGCACATATATCATCATGCACATATCATGTGATGAGCTGCCCAATTAAGTATCTTTCAGACGATATATCATTGGCTAAGCCACCCAATCATGCACAAACATGATCATGCACATATCATGCAATGAGCCACCCAATCATGCACAGATATCATCATGCATATGTTATGTAATGAGCCGCCCAATCAAATAGCTTTCAGACGAGATGTCATGCACAGAGCGCTTCTAGCTACTAGAATGGATGAGATGATTAAGGAAACGAGTGTTGCATGTCGTAGACTCAGGGGAAAAGAAATGTGGGCGGCAGACACACAAGAGATAGGTTAACCCTATGGCGAACCCTAACGGACATAACTGACTGTGAACGGACTGTAGAACGGTAGGAACACAATTCATGTCACTTTATGTTGCATTTCAATGCCGCATGAATAACAACTGCAGATGAGACACAAGGGCTGCTGATTAAGATCTGTCCCCCAAGATTGTATTCCTGAAGCGAAGTGATGCGGGGTTGGAATCCCTCCGGGTGTGCTTAAATGTTTGCAACGCTGTCAACCGCCATGGTAGCTTTGCCCAGGCTAAGTAGCAGCCCGTTCTCTACCGCCGCAAGACGGGGCTCCCTTAATACCTTGCCCCACCAGACGTTTTCATTATTTTTATCTGTAGCCAGAGATTTGTATTCCCATTTTGCAACCAACACTGTAGCAAGATCTTGTCTCCATCACGATCCAACTCCAATCCGAAATAAATATCACTATTTGTTTAAGCCCTAAATAGGGCGCCCTACTTCTTAAACACTCCGAAATAATTAACACGTCACCATCACCACCGCAGGCTTTTTGTCAACGTCAATGGCGTTGGATGGGATGTGATGGCGTGTGATGGGATGGGATGGGTAGTGATGGGATAATATGGGATGGGACGGGACTGGACGGGATGGTGTGGATTGGTGTGGTGGTGTGGTGGTGTATGGTGTGCTGCTGTGTGGTTAGGTGTGGTGTGGGATGGTATGGTGCGGGATGGCATTGGATGGCGTGGGATGGCGTTTGATGGGATGGCGTGGGATGGGATGGCAAGTGATGTGATGGGATGTGATGGGATGTGTTGTGATGGGCTGGGCTGGGATGGCGTGGGATGGGATGGGATGGCGTCAGATGGGATCGGATGTTGTGGGATAGGATAGGATGTTGTGGGATGGGATGGGATGGCGTGGGATGGGATGGGATGGCGTTGGATGGCGTGGGATGGTCTGGGACGGTGTGGGAGAGGGTGGGATGGGTTGGGATGGCGTGGGATGGCGCCGATTGGCGTGTCATGGGATGGCGTGGGATGGGATGGGATGGGATGGTGGGGACGGGAATGGGCTGGCGTGGGATGGGATGGGATGGCGTGCCTAGATGGCGTGCAGTGGGATGGTGTGGGATTGGATGGCGTAGGATGGGTTTTCGTGGGATGGGAGGGTGTGGGATGGCGTGGGATGGCGTGGCGTGGGATGGCATGGCGTGGGATGGTGGGGCGTGAGATGGGATGGTGTGGTGCTGCGTGGGATGCGATGGTGTGGCGTGGAATGGGACAGGATGAGATGGCGTGGCGTGGGCTACTTCATCATTGACAATATGATCATTCATTCCCTTGTTGTTCCTTAACCTCTTAACACTCTATATGGACCTCACCCCCTCCACCCACCCCCCACCCCACATGCCAAATCTGATGTTGTCCATTGCATCTGTTTTTTTCTAGGCATTAAGCCATTATAGTGGAGGCTGGCTTTAAGGCGTCATCGCTGCAACCGCTATCTTGAAGACATCATCATAGCGACATCTGGCTTTGCGATAGCATCACGGACACAGTTAGCTGTAAGGTAGCCATCACAGCACCTGCTGGCTGCAAGGTGCAACCACGCCAGTAGCTGGCTTTGAAGTACCACCACACTGGTAGCTGGCTTTGAGGTACCACCACGCCGGCAGCTGGCTTTGAGGTACCACCACACATGTAGCTGGCTGACACACCATGGCATCTTCTCGCACCATCATCTTGATCACCATCTCCACACTCATGCTATACTTCGGACTGTTGCTCTTTATGACGCCCGTGTCGCATCAAGCTAACTTGGTTAATGCAGAACCAAGACCACATCACCAGCTACCACCACAACAGCTGTACAAAGCTCAGCAGGGCCCCCGCATTGGCATCATCACCGTCGCTACGCCCGACAAGAAGCTAGCACTGCGCAGTGCTCTGCACTACTTCATCTACACCTTCTGTGGGGGCGTCACACGGATTTTATCGCACTGCTTCTCTCTCCACAACAAGAAGCGTTACGCCGATAGCTGGCACTATGTCTTCTTGCCTGTGTTCACAGTCCATGACGATACGCTGCCCCCTGAATTTGAGAAGATCGCGTCAGCCATGCAATACTTCAAACAGCTGCCTAGCTTGGAGTGGCTGTGGCTGTTGGACATGGACGCCTACATAATGAATAAGTGGCTGTCGATAGAGGACCAGATTCTGTCCCGCATACCTCCACTCAAGTACGACACAGTGTCCCTGATCTTGAACCGAGACGCAAGTGGGATAAACACTGGGAGCTGCTTGATACGGAACACCCCCTTCTCAGCCTGCTGTTGCAGACCAATGTGGGATCTGCGGTACAACAGTAGCGTGGAGAACTACCATGTGTGGCATGAGCAAGCTCTCATGGCCCATGTGCTCAAATCAATTGAGTCGAATCGCTCCGACCCCCGGGGGGATGCTATTTTGTATGTGCCTCAACGTGCTATGAACAGTTACATGGTGGGCGACAATGAAAGCAAGTACCAGGTTGGAGACTTTCTCATTCATTTTGCTGGTGTTGGGCACAAACTGAGGGCACTTGACGATGTGCTAGACACCTACAAGGAGCCGCTGAAAGATCTCCTACCTTAGTGTGGCCACGACACACCCTATCAGGCCATGACACCTACAATGAAGTAGATTTGGACAAGTAATCTAGTCTTAGAAATAAGTGCTGGGCTCATTTGTTCTTGTAGCACTTTTAATATGGAAACGTACCACATCTGGTAAAACATGGAACGTAGGGGTTAATTGAGCTATATCTAACGGTGTGTGGGCTAAATTAGGGTTAGATCTAACCGTTTGTGGACTAAATTAAGCCCTATATTCCATGTTAAATCAGTCGTGGTCTCTTTCCATTTAAGTAGTGCAGAGTCTCTTAGACCTCTCTGGATGTAGTGGCTTAGGGATGCAGCTTTGCCATATGATTAGGGAACGGCAATGTGATATATGCTGCGGGCGGTCTGACTAGCCTAAAGTTGCCATTCATCTACGATATCATATGATGCAGTTTGCATGGTACCATATAATTTCATATTCGCCTTTGGTCTACATCATATGATATGCGGGTCCCTACATATGATGCAGCTGGTGCCTTTGCTTGTTCTTCTGATCATTATTACTTGGGGTGGAGTAGGCTTTGCCAGTTTTGTCGAGGATATTTGGCTTAATACAAACACATGCTCCCCAAAGGAAGTTCCCATAGCATAATTTCTTGATGCAAGCTTCATGGCTAGGGTTCGGAGGGGGGGAGGTAGAAGCTTACCGCTAAAAATGCTAAAAGCGATTCCTTATTAGGCGCTAGTTATAGCCTCAAATAGCCTGATATAGCATGAAATAATCTGAATCGCCGAAATAGCTTGAACTAAGAGGCGTGCAGGTTGGTGTGGTGACGCACCTTTCCCAATGAAAGTCAGATCACCTGCAGACCCTGTTGGCAGGCTGCCCACATATCATCCAAACTTACATCAGCATATGAAACATAGCCATACACTTTTGCCTCCATACATACCAGGCCCACAAAGCCCAGCACCGCGCAATTCAATTGTCATCGCTCGAGCTATCGGTATCGACTGATGTTATCTTTTTCTGAGATTTGCACAACCACAATATGTCAGATATGATCTGAGAGTTGATATATGTTGCCAATGAAACTGGCATTGCAGCATATTATCATGTTGCCTTTAGGGGATAATTCAGGGCGGCTGCACAATGTATCCATGTAACCCTACTGGTCTACTACCCAGTTATGAGCCACTTTATTATGAATCCATGATGGTCAGAGCATACACAGTTGCCAGCAAATGCAGTAGGATGCTTAACAACACCATCCTAGACATGTAACTCCAGGCACTTTTGGGGGGTCGTTTTGGCTGCGTTTGGCTAAATTAGTTTGGCCCTAATAGGGCTAATTGAGCTATTATTCCTAGTCGGGCTCGTTTGGTCCGCAATTAGCCCTAACCTCCGAAGCCTATTTATGGCAGATGATCAAATGACTTGATTATCTTAATTAATAATAATTGTTGCAAGGTTGTAACTAAGCCTCTGAATTATCTTCTTATACCTGCGGGCATAAACACAATAATAGCTATCAATTATCTGGTAGCTATGTAACCCAACCGTTGGTGCCAAATATATTTTCCATTCCGCAAAATGGCTGCTGCTATCTTAGATTACAAAAAGAATAATAGAGTAAAATAATATCATATCATATCTCGGTACCGGTACATACAAGAGACAATTACTATGAGTTGCTGTTCTCTAGACACAAGAGAGGATTGATTCAGATACCATAGACATACTACTCTGGTTCAAGCAAATAGAAGAAGTATCGAAACATTCCAAGGCAACAATGTCCCAAGGTTCCATTTCGGTGTTTAGCAGTTGGGTATTTGACGGATACATCCACAGATGTCACATAAGATGGTAAAAACGGGAGACATGTTGAATGTGGCAGATGGTACATATCATTCGCGGAGGATCCCAAGGCCATGAGTTCAAAACATGCACTAGCTGGCACTGACGGCAAACGATACATCCGGGGATTGAAAAATTGTGCACATTTCGAAACATTCACATGTTGTCAACATAACTGTTAAACAAGTGTCCATTAAACAATACAGTTTCTTCATGGGGGGCATTACTGCACGTTTGCATGTCGTTGCACTTCCCCAAACCATGTAATTGCATTATGTGCTCATGATGGTGGTGCAGTTCAAGTGTTCATACTACCCATGCTTAGGCCAGCAGACGCTGGCCACCCTGAATGCTAGTAGACCATGTAAACCAGGGGATCATCAAGAAGTTTTTTTTGAGACCCACGCTATGAAGTTTTTTTTTTGCCCTTCTCCCCCCCCCCCCCCCCCCCCCCCCCCCCCCCCCCCCATTGGCTTTAAAGGCCAATATCTTCCTCACCAATAATAACTATGTCATGAAAGTTAGGTGTACCGGTATGCTGACCCTCGCGTCGAGCTCTATCAGTTGGCCATATTAAAAACGTGGTTTGGCTTGTGTATAAGCCACCCTTGCCCCCCCCACCCCCCCCACCCCACCCTCCCCCCCAACCACAGGAAAGTATCTCCAATAATAAGATGTAGGCTGCAACTAGTGATTTTCATCTGCAGTTCCATTTTGTACAAAGTGTTCTTCATAAATACCATCAGTCAGAGGAGACGTGTGAGATACAACAGCATAGGGCCAAAGGGGCCTCAGGCAGTGAAACGCCCCTCCGTCCACCCTACACCCGCATAAAGTACACTATTTGGCTGCCATGCTCTCCTTGCTGGCCTGGTGCGACTTCGAAAACTAACTTGGAAAAGAGGTCCATGGCTTGGACTTACTCAAGTCGAAACCTGAAATCCAGTTGGCGAATCGTCGCTTTGCTTGCATGTTCTTGTTACATTTTCTTGATACATGTTCACTAAGTAGTCTGCCCAAACTTGCTGCAAAACCATTAAAAAGTCAAATTAGGAGCTGAGGTAGGCTGGCTGACTTTCCATTACTGTATGCTCGACCGTATGAAACAATTCAATTCGAATCAGGAGCAGAGGTGAGCTGGTCAGATCTGGGCTGGGCAGAGCAATTAATTTCAAATCAGGAGCAGAGGTGAGCTGGTCAGATCTGGGCTGGGCAGAGCAATTAATTTCAAATCAGGAGCAGAGGTGAGCTGGTCAGATCTGGGCTGGGCAGAGCAATTAATTTCAAATCAGGAGCAGAGGTGAGCTGACTGAGCATCTTGTATCTAACAATTCAATTAAAATGCGTGCAACAATTAAATCAAATCAGGAGCAGAGGTGGGCTAACTGACCATCCATTGCCCAATACATGGCTCCTGCCAGACAAATTGCTGGCTGGAGCCAGGTAACCAAGTTCAAGTAAAATCAAAACATTATCGACTGTATCAAGGGGATGAGAATCGCAGAGAGCTAAAACATTGCTTGGGTATGGGAACCAAACCAGTCTGGTATAAATTAACAAATTGCGAAGCCGCTTTATAGGAGAGGGGGGGGGGGGGGGGGGGGGGGGGGGGGAGTGAGCATATGTGACCCGCACTCTCCACGTATTGGGAGGATGCTGGGGAGTGCAGGGGCAGCAGCAGGAGCAGCAGGAGTAGCAACAAGTCAGCCATCGAAGCAGAGTTTAGCACTTTAGCCAAAGTTCAGCACCAAGAATCGTCAAGCAGCAACAGACAAAGGTGGTGCAATTAAAATCGATCAGCAAAACATACCTGGCTCCTCCCTGTGATGGAAGGGGCCTCCCCACCAGCCGATTCATCTGCGTCCATCTCTTGCATGGCAGAAAAGACGTTGACCTGCAAGAAGAGGGGTGGGGGTGGGAGTGGGGTGGGGTGGGGTGGGGTGGGGGAGCAAAGTTCAGAATCTTAGAACGATGAATGATGAACGCCCGACAACAGCAGGAGCAGCATGATCACGATAGGGATCAAGGGCACCAGAAGCAACAGGAGGCGTAGAAAACCAAACAGCAGCAGACTGGACACATAAGGAAAGCAGGAGCAGAAGCAGACGTAGGAGGGGCAGTGTAAATCGATCATAAAGACATACCTGGCTCCTCCCTGTCGGCTTAGCTCGATAAGAGTTCTTGCCCTGCTTTCTGTTGACCTTCACTAGCTTGTCCAATTTAGCTTGCTCTGATGCGGCAGCAAGGGCAGCCTTCTTCAGGGCTTCTTCTTCCCTCCTTGTGGCTGGAGCTTCACGTTGTCGCTGCACATCCTGCGAAGTCTGAGGACACAAAAACGAGCCATACATTGCTGACCTTGTAGCCCTTCGGGAGCAAGCTTCAGAACGGCTGGTAGCCTCTTTGAGGAGTCGTGGGGCACCATAGGGCGCGCTTCTTGCATGCCTACACGCTCGAGAGCTGCCCTTTGAAAGGAGGTTAAACAATTCAAACCTGTGTACTGCAAAGTACCATGGTAACCGTAACTTGGCAGCGGAAAACCAGGTGGAGTGGTCACAGGTCTGAGCATAAACCGGTTTGGCGGTTTGGCAAAGGGTTCTTTGCCAAACCGTTTGCCAATACTTAAGGCGCGTACAGTACATATTTGAATCATTAACTACTGGCTATGAGTACGATATCGTGACATGCACGGTATAGTGCAGCACTGCTACCTGATTAGGAGCTTGGATATTTTTATGCTTGGGGAAAGGCTAAGTTAGTTAATATAAGAGAATGCATAATATTAGTGGATGTTAGATAATATGAGACGGACGAGCCATCTCACCAGATTTTTGAATTGATTTGAAAAACTAATATTATTGTGACACTTTAATTAGATGAGTTAATATTAGTTTTTCAAATGCTAATATTAGTTTCCGTTCCCTATTAGATATGCACAGTTGGACATAGATTAGGGTAAACTGCTGCCTTACTTAGCACATGCTTCCCTTCCGACACAAGGTTCTGAATAAGATCCCTGGCAAGCATGTGCCCTAGCCAAGTGAACTAATTTGCAGCACCTACAGAGCCGCCTAAGCTCAAGCGGTTATATTCACTGATCATTACGCCTAGTAAGCACCAAGGCAAAATAACAACATGCCCCTGCAAGCACACAACTTTGAGCGCCATATGCTTTCATCAGCTCGTAACGCGCGGTTATACTTACAGATAAGGCATGTGCCATTTGTGTTGAATTCCAGTGATTGCTTTGATAATGAGCATCTATGAGAGCAGCTAGGGGTGGGGGACAGTTATCCAGAATGTGGTTCATAGCCATGTAGTTTGATACAGGTGTGATTCTGCTGTTCCTTGGGTAGTTATAGCCATCTGAGGGTTCATCTATGGGCTGGTAATCTAGATCGGCGTCGATAACTAAGAAAACTGATGATCTGATGAGCAGAGGTGCTACAAGATTCGTATATCAGTCGACGAATACACCGGAACCACCCTTACCATCATTTGGCGCTTGAGACATTGCGACGGCTTGGGTTCTTTTTTTTCTTTTTTTTTAGTTGTGAAAGGATTTTCACCCCAGGAGGTGGGTCTCCCGACACAAACCAGCGACACGGAGGATTCAGTTCGAATGGTGGTGCCACTCCTACAATATGCAAAGTAGGCGCACTTAGGGTTGGTGAGAGATACCAACCCACGACCAAACGAACATTCACCACTACCCCTGTTGACCACGGCAGACAAGCTCCCTGCCATGGTCGTTAGAGGCGGAATCAAGGAGACATAACTAGAGAACCACCCGAGGGCAGAAATCCGACAGTACTTCCCTACAAGGTTTGCTTAGGGCCAGGACGCCAAAATACTGAGGAATCGAACCTCACCACCCCCTTCCTACTCTTGCAAGTAGGGTCGATACAGCAAGGGTACTGTAGATCACAAGGGATGTAGGGTTGAGGTTTGGGGGTGCGAGGGTGACGAACAAGATCAGGGGATTGGGGATTGGAAGAATTGGATATTCTTGAGAGGGACAGGAAGAAGACGGAGAGAGAATGGGTCGGGTAGGGTCGGGGGGGGGGGGGGGGGGGGGGGGGGGGGGGGGGGGGGGGGGGGGGGGGGGGGGGTTTAGGGCAGGAGATTGGCTTCCGGGGCCGGAGAGGTAATGGGATGGCGGGATTAGGGAGAGGGGAAGATGGGTTGACGCAGTGGGGTGTTGTTGTTGCGGGGGGCAACGTACTGGTGTTCCAGCGGGGTCTTGGGGAGACGCGGAGAGGTGTTTGTTGCGGGGGCAACGTACTGGCGGTCCAGCGGGGCTGGTGTGACAGCGGGGTGCCTAGCAATCAGAGAAGATTCTGCAACTGAGATCCTTTTCCTTCGGCGGCAACTGTGGAAGGCACTGCAGGTGCGCGGGAGCTCGGGATCTACGGACAGGGTAACAGACGTGGAAGTCTGTTGCAGTGGAACACGGGACGGCGTGGTGAGCGATAACCTTTAGCTTTCCGGAGTATTATCTCGTTAGGACTGACACAGGGAAATGTCGAAAGGCGCTAAGCTTACAATCGTGATAGCATGCCAGGCGGCAAGCTAGGTATAAGAAGGGAAAGGGCGACAGTACCTCATGGTACTGCCGCCGGTAGGTGCCGGCCCTAACGGGTGGAGGCACTACTATGGAAGCTTCCAGGCGGAAGGCTTGGTGCCCCAAGACACTCTAGCTGAGCCGGGAGAACCGGTCAATAACATAACATACATATATACATTAGGGATCCTCAAAAACCTGCGTTAGAGACGTACACCGTAACGTTTCTAACAACCCTAATATGAACCAGGTTTTTTCAAAGATGCTTTAACATCCACGTTTTGAGACGTAACTGTTTCCAAAGTCTACGTTTCATGCCCCCAAATCTAAGTTTTGACCGTGATCAAAATCTACATGTCATGACTGATCACACGCCCCGATGCTCCAGCCACGCATCTGAAATCCGAAAGCGCTTACCCATAGTCCCATACCTGGGAGCCTTATAGGACAAACGGCGGGAAACCTTCGTACACGGGCGTGCGCGATGAGTATGGATTATTAAAATTTATGTTCACGAGCCACATTCCATCATTAATGAGTCAAAACCTATCTTAGCACGCCAGGGAACCTTCAGAATCTGCGTTAGAGACGTGCAGCATAACGTTTTGAACAACCGTGCTAGGAAATAGGGGTGCTTAAGGATAATTGCTAACTGAAGCTATGTAACCAAGTTCAAGTTAAAGGATACTTACAAATGCACGTTTGGAGGCGCAACTGTTCTCCAAAGCCCAAAAACTCATGTTTTGAGACGTAACCGTGATCAAAATCTACATTCTCATTACATTACATGAGCTACATATAAACCACATTTAATGAGCAACATCTACGTTTGAAACGCAAGAGGTTAGGAGCACCTCCGGTTGGGTTGGGAGTTTGGTTTTGTTTGTCTCGACACACCCCTGATGTAATGGTTGTTTTGCTTTGTGGGTGCTTTTTCTTTTTGTTTTAATCACAGAGTTCTCATACACCCTCGTGGGTGTCAAGTAGACTTTAACATGTAATGTAATGTAATGTAATAATGTAATGTAATGTAATGTAATGTAATGTAATGTAATGTAATGTATGTAATGGTAATGTAATGTAAAATGTAATGTAATGTAATGTAATGTAATGTAATGTAAATGTAATGTAATGTGATGTAATGTAATGTAATGTAATGTAATGTAATGTAATGTAATGTAATGTAATGTAATGTAATGTAATGTAATGTAATGTAATGTAATGTAATGTAAAACCTCCAAAATCTGTGGTTGAGATGTGAAACGGAACATCTTGAACAACCCTAAAAGAGACCAACAATAAAATGTTATTCACCGGGTTTCACCGGCTCACCTAAAGTGACTTAGAGTGCACAGGACTTCCTCCTTGCTGCACTGTACTGCGATGCCGCTGCCAGCTATGGCACGGACTCTAATGCCGGTACCCTGAGGTGCCGCACCATATCAGTACTTCCTCCTAGCGCATTGATCGAATGCTTATCTAACTGTAAAGATCTTATCCTTACCGTCTTCCCCTCGTCTCTGTGCTCTGCACATACTCCTGAAACTCACAGGTTACGGTCCCATTCGCTTTAGATTGTTCTTGCTTGACGGTATTCCGAGCTGAAGAACATTTTGATTGTTGTCGCGCGGAGTGAATCAATTGAAAGGATCGAGTAAGGCTCTCCACCCGACAAGAACCTCCCCGCTGGGACACCACTCTTGTGCGGTATATCATCCGCGTATCCGGATTGATTCTGCTCCATTGAGCCTCAAGCTGTCGTCCAGCACACCCCCCCTCACCCCCCCCTGACAACCATCTCCACCTCCACTGCGCCCCCACCACCCCCTTCCCATCTCCCACGCCCCGTTGCTTACGCAACCTCAGCCGTCTCTCAACCACCTCCTGACCTATCATTTCTCAAGATCTCTCCCCAGTTGGCCTCCACCACCAACCCTTCCTCTCCCAAACCCTCCTCACACCCTACCCCGTTGCTTGCAACCTCCATCTCCCCTTTCCCCTGAAAAACCCGTCCCCAGATCTCGAGTTTTATCATACTCAGATCTCCTACTCCCTAATCCCGCCTTTCCCCTCAACTTTTGCTTTGCCTTGCACCGGAACATCGCCATGGACGCGCCGCAATATCCCAAGTTCGACGGTAAGGGAACACTTGAAACCTTTGCCACCTGGTACAAGGACATGACCAGCCCTATGCTGGACAACATCTGCAGGCACTCGGTGCTTGATGGAGACAGAGACTTCATTCCGCTTTCAGAGCCGAAAGACGGCATGCACTATCTTACCTCGCCCGAGAGTAAAATCACTGCAATCAGCAACTTTATTGCTATGGACCACATTTGCGACTCAGTCCATTCATCCATAGCTGCTGTTCTTCGTGACCGCACTAACAATGCGGCATCTGCCTTGGGCTACCTGAGAACCGAGTATGGATCAGGGTTCATGCTAGTTCCCCCTATCCAAACTCCAATTCCCACAACTCTCAGATCTCTAAACTTCTCCCGCCACTCCATCCATCGCAATGCAGCACTTCCCATCCGCCGAGCATCCAGGTCCCCCTCTGACCGGAATGCGCCACCCCCACCGCCATTCGTGGATGCTCCTCCACCACCACCGAAGATGCCGCTGTGTCCCAATGATCCTCTTGCTCTCTGCCCTTTGGACGACGCCAAACTCAAGGCCCAACTCCGCGTGAGCGCGCAGAAAAATACTGGAGAAGGATCCAAACTGGTTCAAGGACATCCAAGAGGGTCGCTACAAAGAGCAACCTCACCCTCCTCCAGGCCCATCCAGGCCGATTCCTGTAGACCAGCCGACTGCGACTGGTGTCCCCTCATCAACGGGCAAGGAATTCTGGATTGGGGAGGACGACCCTGCTGGAACGTCTGATCAACCTGAAGACCAAGCATCTGCTGCACCTAAGGTGCCACCTGTCCACCCGGATGATCATCTACCTGGATGGTATCCAGAGTGGAAAGAGGACATGATAAAGGAGCGGGACGCCATGATTGAGGGTAAGATCTCCAGTATCCTGCCCTATCCTGCTGATGACCCTGTCCTTCACACTGTCTCAGAGATAGGAAAACTCCCCCACTCTGCAGAATACCCACAGTAGTGGGGACCAAGAAGACCATGATCCTACTCCTGAGGCTGACCCTGTCCTTCACACTGTCTCAGAGATAGGAAGCTCCCCCACTCTGCAGAACACCCACAGTAGTGGGGACCAAGAAGATGCAACTTCTGATCCAGATACCTCTGAGCACCCATCTGGCACTACGATTATGTGTTTCTATCCCTCTCAACCCATGGCACATGACTGGGGTACTCAGTTCTGATTCCATCCATCACCTTACCTACAACAAGCATGCACTCATCAGAATCACACCTCTCTCTCCTCCAGTACCAGTGTTCTTCCCAGGACATCCCCATCCACGTATGTGCTCCTCCACAGGCACAGCTGTAGTCCAAGCAAGGAATGGCTTGGTCCTGACCCTCAAGGATGTTCATATATGCCCCATTGATAGTGATCCCATGCCACTCATTATTCCACACAATTTCATTCCAATGCAACTCATAAGCATCCCAGCTATGATGAGACAAGATGATGCCCTTACTCTTTATTTGGATGATTCCCAGGCTACCCTATGCCTCCCCTTCCAAGAAGATGATGAGCCTGGACCATCACTTCAGCCTGTCCTGATCTGCCCCAACAGTGCAAAGGGGGGAGTGTATGCCACAGATGTAGTCTACCCCAAGCCTACTGATCACCCAGATCATGACAGCCCAGTTGACCCATGGTACCTGAACCCTAACGTCATGGTACATCATTTATGCTCGGCAGGAAGAGCTAAGGGGGACTCAACGGTTCAAGGCCTCTGCAGACCGCCCAAATGAACTAGTATCACCTCATCCTCCTCCTCCTTCATCGTCACCGCCAGCTCCTCCTCCTCCTCCTTCATCGCCCCCGCCAGCCTTGTCCTACCTCCTCCCATCCACCCTCAACCAGCTCCTGTCTCTTCTCCACCCTCCACCTCTGCTGACCCTGCTCAGTCTACCTCTACAAGCCCTATCCCAGCTTCCCCCCGCCGAACCAGGAAGAGAGATCAGAGAAAGCCAGATATGACATGCTGGAACTGTGATGGATTTGGACATTCCTCCCCACAGTGCCCCTCACCAGGCACAAACTTGGCTTATAAACCCATGGACACCCTTCTCAAGCCCAAGCCAACAGGTCCTCCTGTACCAGTGCCTCCAGCACCCTCTGAGCATAGAGCTCCTGCCACTGTCCAGTATCAGAAGAAATCCAATGGTGAGCCTTCCCCAGACTGCCTTTACTGGTCAGACTGCCACAGAGAAGCAGGATATGTAGAGATCATGCCAGATAGTGTCCCTAGCTGTAGCCAGGATGATGATGACCTAGATGTGGCTCTACAGCTGGCCAACATGAAAGCATCAATGATGGAGATCTATAAGAAGAGGTATCCATCTGTAGCCAGCCAGCAGGCAATCCAGCCACCAGTAGAGCCCACCCAGTTGAGCCACCAGTTGAGCCACCAGTAGAGCCATCAGTACAGCCAACCAGTAAAGCCACCAGTTGAGCACCAGTAGAGCCACCAGTAGAGCCCACCAGTTGAGGCCACCAGTAAAGCCACCAGTTGAACCACCAGTAGAACCACCAGTAGAGCCACCAGTAGAGCAACCTGCAGATCAACCTACACAGTTGGCCACTGCCATCCAATCCCTATTCAAGAGGACATCTACTTACTCCAGACCATGGTCCCCACTGGCATAACAGACTTCTCTCAGGTAGCACACCTCCCACATCAGAACCAGGTTCCCAAGCTGACATACAGAACAATGCCCACATGCCTGCTGTCAGCTACACACTTGAGAACCACCGGGAGGGATACTACCCCCTGGGGGAACTGATGCAAATATTAGATCACATGATGCTCTTGCCCACCCCACCCTGCATAGTCAACATGCTCAGGGTCCCCTTGTACACCTTTATCCACGATGTCGCAGGCCCAATTTTCTTTGGTAATAAGCAATTTGCTCTATTGAGGGACTGGACAATATTCACCTAAATTTGGGCTGTGATTTTTTTTGCTTCCTCTTTTATCTCTTTTTCTTTTTTTCTGAGAACAGGATTTATGCCCACCAATCTTGCGCTCCTGTCATTACCCCTTTATCATTCACTTGCCACTCTAGCTTCTGGGCCACCCTCCTATAAGTATGACACATGTTCAGCCAGAATGTTAAGGGTAGATTTGAATTGGACCATCTGCCTGCAGGCATCTGCCTATGGGTCAGTGCCTACTGCAATGCAGCCCACAGGCAAGCCAGGGTCTCCTCATGCAGTCCCATCGATCAGGACTAGATTGCAGAGCCCAGTACATTCTGATATATGTTGATGATGCCCATAATGACTGGAACCAGCCAATCGACTGTTTCGTCCCTCAAACTTCTGCCTCCCCCTGTCGTCATCTTCTGACCCATCATTCCCACGAAGGACCCTGTGGCGCCCCATGCCGACCCCCGCCCACCAGCACCATCACCAAACTGGCCTTACCAAAGAGATGGGTCTCAATTGACTCCACTCCCCATTATCCTAAGTTGATGACACCTGTTTAACTCTTTCCCTGAGTATCACTTATGTTATCAAGCCCCAGCAGGTGATTTTAGTAGGATAAGTTTAAATCTGATCTCATATAGTCTCAGATTGCCCAGGTTCACTCTATCACATTAAATCTAGACTCCATGACAGATCCAAGAACCAGACTGTCGACGTCCCCTACCGATATGACTTGCGTACTTTTTGCATCTGGACTGTCTGCTACTCTCCGTTCTATTTTTTAGTCTAGACCTTGGAGTATCAGGAAATCCTGTCCTTCAAAGGATATTCCTGAGCCTCCTTCCTTTGCACCCCTTTCTGGGTTCCCCTTTTATGCCCTTGTTACCCCCCTAGTTTATGCCATTGTCTACCACCGACCTTGCAGCCAAAGGTCTATTCTCCATCACAAGCATACAGCTGCTTATGAATATTTTTTTCTAATTCTTTTAGTCCCTCTTAGTTGTGTTTCTTTTAATCCCTCTAATGTTCCGGAATTTTCCATATAATGCAGAATACCAGGACCCACGTGGGGGGTGATGGTATT
>JACBWV010000318.1:519060-575493 GCA_013435795.1 Chlamydomonas sp. ICE-L | reverse complement strand
GGGCAATGACTAGTACAGACAGGCCGATAGACAGGACATAGACTCGGCACCCAAAACTCAGGGAGGCCCCCGTCGGTTTAAAAACGATTGTTTGGGGTTCAGTTCTCAGTTTGCTGCAATTATTATAGCCCCTCCTTTTCATTGGTTGGGCAAGTCCCTTAGCTTATTTTGTATACCACTGGACTGTAACAAACTAATCTCGCTCTTTGGAAGTACAGGAAAACAGGAAATGACGGGAAGCATACTTCATCCTTTACTGCCCTTTCAAGTTTGACTACAATGGCACATAGGAAAGGGTCGTTACCAACACGTAAATCAAATTAAGAAGACGATACATATGTCCATCTCCCCGCTTGTTACACTATGGATGACTGACGAACAGAGGGGCGAGGAGCCGAATTCCGAGCGAGGCCAGTGATTATTTGCGGGGGGGAGATTTTGGGGAGGGATGGACAAACCACTACTTCTTCTGGCGATCTGCAAGGCATTTCTGCTGACCTGTATGCGTCAGTATGGGACAAAATTGAGTACAAGTGGTCGGCGGGTATGCTTGAAGACTGGCTAACGGGCTTCTGGATGGCTATCTATGGGCCAGACACCATTCGGAAGGTCAAAATGGATTCAGGGCCTGAAGAGAAGTGGAAACACCTTGTGAACCTAAATCCTGCGCTAAGCATGGAGGAGATGATTCCCTTAGTAATGAGGATCAATAGTACGATTATCTATTTCCATCGGTGCAAGTTGATGAACATTACCATCCGCCTGCAACAAGAGCTGTGTGCTGCTATTGGAGACTGCGCCTGCAACATGCAGACGCACTGTGTTGCTCCCGTTGACCCTCCACCCACAGGGGTTTTATAGATAAATAAATAAATAGTATGCTTGGACGAGGAGGAGGTTATGGGCCGGCCCGTTTGCTTTCACTGGGGCCAGCCACCAAACAAGGGGTTTTCTTTTTTAAGCGATATATTTTAGCATCCTGCTTGGACTTAGGGAGCAACTGTGCATGCAAACATGAGACACCACTGTGCTGTCCCGCTGACCCTGCACCTTCTTAAACTTGAGCATGGTTTACATAGCTTCAGGACAGCCAGCAAGCCAGCCCAGCCACCCAGTTACATAGCTCAAAACTGCAGACCAGCCACCCCAGATTAATAGCTTCAGGCCAGCCAGCCAGCAACTACCAAGCTTCAGCAGGCCAGCCAGCCAGCCATGCACCTACAGGGGTTTCTTTTAGCCAATAGATCGCTTATTCTAGCTCCACCTGGAAGGTGAAACCTAGCATCCCATTGTAAGCAGTTCAGTTTTTCTTGAAGAGGACTACATGTCTAGCACAAGGGCGACAGGAAGGCCGGAGGGGGGGGGGGGGGCGAAGAGGAGAGAGAGAGGAGAGAGAGAGAGAGGAGAGAGAGAGAGAGAGATGAGAGAAACCGAGAGACAGAGAGATGAGCGAGAGGATATATATATATATATATAGCGTTGTGGGGTTGATTTGGGGGGGGGGGGAAAAATAGTGGCTCGTGGCACCCCAAAGGCTACTAGGAGAATTCATGGTGCTGCGTTAGGGGACGTGGAAAACCTTAGAAACCAACCCAACACATGTGAACTTGGACTTGGTCACATGGCTCCAGCCAACAATTCGGCCGCTCGCCGTCTTCAGCAGTAACATTAACAACATGCATGGATGCTGTCCACGATTTATTATATATATTAATAAGTAACATTAACCATATGCGATCTATATTAATAAGTAACATTAACCATATGCGAGATATATTAATAAGTAACATTAACCATATGCGATCTATATTAATAAGTAACATTAACCATATGTAGGGGGCGGCAAATAGATTAGTGCCCAAAAATATAGATCTATATAGATATATATGTAGCAAATAGATATATTGTGTGTATCTACAACATATGCAGTTACATTAGATAGACACCGGAAAATCCAGTCGAAGCGCCTGCAATATGATATGGTGCCCTATGCCATAATTGTAAAACCAGATTTTGATTTTTCAAGGGTGAACCTATGGCCGATTTTCCAAAAAATCCAGCTTCGTAATAAAGATTATATATAGATAATACTATCGATATAGATTCATCTCTATCTAGATCGAGCCTCTCCCTAAAACCATATGCGATAATCTATTAATAAGTAACACATAACCATAGGAGCTATATATTGAATAAGTAAAAGTAAAACCATATGCGATATATAGTAATAAGTAACAGTAAACCCACATGCGATATAATCAATAAGTCAGTAACAGTACCCATATGCGGATAATTTAATAAGTAACATTAACCATTTATGCGTGCTATATTATATGTAGTAATAAGCAACATGAAAAACAATTGCATGTATGCTGTCCAAATATAAATACCATGCCTGGTTGCTTGCTGTGAATGGGACACGGGCAATAGCCAATTAACATTCCAGGAGTCGATATGATATACACATGCGTATATTAATTAAATGGCAAAGATTAAGTTATTGGCCAAAATGGGCTTGTTATCTAAAAGTGGATCATGGAAAAGCATGGCTGTAAAATTAAATTATTCACTGAGCACGAACTTCAGGGCCCCCCGTCGGTTAAACGATTGTTTGGGGTTTCAGTTCATCAGTGCTTTTTCTTTTTAAGCCCTTCCTATACGGTTGGGCAAGCCCTTTAGGCCTATTTGGCTACCCTAGACTGTAACATACAAACGGAAAGATTTGAAAGATTACAATACACATACATTACATGGCAAAACTAACTTGGCAAAGGGGTCCATGGCTAGGACTGACCCAAGTTAAGACCTTAAATAGCCGTTTCCAGTGATACGATTGGTCTAGTGGTACACCCAATCCGCCCAAAACGAAGAGGGTCGGGGGGTCGATTCCCCCCTAAGGCCACCCCTAGCGTTGCAGATCGTTGTCAACCGCAATGGGTAGCTTGTCAGTCGAGGTGGTAGACCGTCCTCTGCCTGCGTACGACGGGTTCCCTTAATTCCACCGCCCCGCAAGGCGTTATCATTACTTTTAAGAACTGAAATCCAGTTGGCAAATCGTGCGTTTTGCTTTCATTTTCTTGTTTCATTTCCTTGTTACATGTTCACAAAGTAGTATGCCTAAGCTTACTGTAAAATCAAGAGGAAAATTCAGATCAGGAGCTGAGGTGGGGCTTGGCTAACTTTCCAGTCCTGAAACCAATTAAATTTAAATCAAAAGCAGAGGTGGACTCGTCAGATCTGGGCTGGACAGAGCAATTAAATTTAGGGCTGTCAATATCGTACGATATTTTCAATTATCGTACGATATATCGTGATATATCACATAAGATAATATCCTGACAGGTCACTTTTTCCGAAGCACATTTCGTAGGCGCTACTTCTCCCTCCGCATAAGCGGAGACTGGAAATCGGGATGCGACGACGCTAGGCTTTGCAATGATCATCAATTCGCGCACTTTCCTGATTTGAGATGTCCACTCAAACCAGATTTGCCGAATTCTCTAAACCCCCCCTCTCCTCCCCAATGATCAATAACAACTGCCGGCGACCAAGCATCCGATTCGGGCAAGAAGCACTTTGGAGAAGTCCAAGCGCAGATTGCCCGCAGGAGGGAGGTAGGGGAATGCGAAGCCCCCCAACGCCAGTGCTTGGAACCCTGTCCACAAACTCAATACCAAATCTGCGAAAGTGACAGATCACCCCCAAATATTAAAATATCCTCACCTTTCAATGGACAACCTGGACAACAAGATCCTACAGGCAGCTTCGCGGCCAGAGAGCTAAAGCTCCAAGAATTCTACCTAGGACTCATTCTGAACCAAGTTTTGCTAAACCTAAAAATCATCCCAACCCTACTCAATCAAAAAATATCCGGAAACAAGCAAGACAGACGAAATCCTCCTACCTTCGAAACTTCTGCCATTCACCTTGTCATTGCACTTCTTCTCGTCAACTGCCTGAATTTAGCCGCGCTTCAACAGCCTATCTCCGCACTCCTTTATCTTTCTTCGACACCTAACACCTACCCAGCCAACCAGCATGTATTCAATGGGAGCTCAACAAAACAGGGTTGCAACAAGGTAAGATCGATAGGAAATCGAACCGCCCGCGAGAAACAAGCTGCTCAATCCAGCCTCGCTTCCCCACCTTCCCACCACACCGCCGCAACACCTCGTTCCCCTGACTGCACACCGCACTACCCCTACAAACTGCAAACATCTCAACCACTACACCCATTGGCCATCTTCGAAACACCCCTACTCCCTAAGCCTCCACAGCTACTAATACCGCCCCTCGCGGCGTGGGTGCAAGTCCCGATATGCCCCTCGTGGCATTGTCGTCTCTGCCGATTTAATACAGCCCTCCCATGGCGTGGGTGCAAGTCCCGATGTGCCCCCTTGTGGCATCACCGTCTCTGACGATTAAACACAGCCTCCCATGGCGTGGGTGCAAGTCCCGATGTGCCCCTCACGGCATTGTCCTTCCCGACAAAATTAACCAATAACGAAGCTGCAAGTCCTTATGCTCACAACCAACTTTACAATCAACCTTGGACAACTGTGTCCTACAACTCCTCTCCCATCTTCTGCAAAACTAACGAAAACTCGTACTCCCCTGCAGCCCTGATCGCCTATCCCTTCATCATCCGTTCTAAGGGTGAAGAGATCTTCAACAGCGAAGGGAGGCCGACGCCCACTCCTCCCTACCGTCCTAAATACATCCGCAAAGCAAGGGACATCCAGTTGATCTCTGAGAGACTCAAGTCCAACCCTCAACCTCCGTCCCCCCTTGAAGATGTCAACCTTCCAGCATCTTGATCCCTTCGCTGACACGCTCTCCAAATATAAAATCCTCCCGGTGCACTACACCACCGACAATGAGGAGTTTTACGAGCTAACTCTCAGTGGCATCTATGGACGCGCCCCTAGCATCCTTGCTGAGGGTCCCTTTTCTACGCCGCAATCTCTGACCTTTCCTGTCGGCGCACACCCGTGCACGGACGCAGCTGCGGTGGTCCGGACCATACGCGATATCATTGCGAGCAGACCCCAGGACGGTCTTTTCAAAAATGGAGTATCTGTGGACCAAGTTACGAACACCTCCATGCATGGAAAGCCACCAGTATGGTCAATCAAGTTGTTTGCTAACAACGACATGCTTTCTCTGGCTGGCCTGGCTATTATAGAGGACTTAAACAACTTTGCATTCCTCTCCACAGCCAACAAGCTGGAGAAGGGGGTTCCCAGGGTCACCACTCCTCGGGTAACCAACCAACACATCCTGAACTGCAAAACTCACTTCAGCATTGGGGAGGACTCTCCCCTCCACCTTCCCTACCCCTCAGATCCTTCAGCTAAGATCAACCGGCACAACCGGCAATGTGTTATCTCCATGCTGGTTGGACCAACCATCCTGTCCACCATCGGGGGTACCAGGACCTGTTCAGCTAACCCCTCTGGCAGCAGCCAAACAGGGAGATCCAGTGCCCAGGACGGGCTGGATACTGCTAACTCAACCTTGAAGGAGATCCCCTACGTATTCCCCAATCCCGCAGCAGAAGGCAGCGACTACACTATGACTGACCATGAAGACCAGTCAGATGGCTCTAAAAGGCAGAGGACTGAGCCTCACATGGACCCCCAGCTACTCCCGCACCACCCCTTCCCTGAAGAAACTAACTTCCCTTCAGTTGCCTGGATCATGGAGCAGCAGGGGCACTACCTCACCACCAACTGGAGGTCCCAGCCTGAGAAGCCAGCATGGTTTCCCAAGTTGGAGAACATCCTGCGCATGGCTGCAGAGTTTGAGGAACGTGAGGACCAAGTGTCGGCCCTCAGGCTACTCAACTTCAGATACTTGAAGAATGGGAGAGACGGCAGGGTCACTGAAGAGTTGCACTTTGCAACTCAAGAGGATAAGGAACACTTTGAATCCTTGCTCCCCCTCTACATCTCCAACATTCACTTTTCTGCATATTTCACCCACTCCAAGATTCCTCCAGATATCTGCAACTCTTCCCTGATTCTAAAGACTGAGGCCAACACTGCCCTCAGATCCATGACGGACTTCACTGAAGAGGTGAATCGGCTGTGCAAGACAACCGTTGACCTCATGAACGACAAGCAGTGCTGTGACTCCTCGGTTGACAGCCTCGACCACTTCTCCCTCTCCTATTGGAATGCTGAAACCAGGGACCAGGCTACTGAGCCAGAGGACTCTCTGTACACCAGGGAGCTCATCCCCCTGAGACTGCTCTCGAACTATGAAGTTCAATTGGCTATCAAGAGGGGCATCCGCATCATCCAGTCCAGCAGATTGCATGTCCTCACAGCATTCATCTGCTGCAAAGGACAAGTCAAAGTCAACGGCATCCAGTTTTACTTCCGTCCTGGCTTCATGCCTGAACCTGGACCCTACCAAGAAGGACAACCTCCCAGACTGGGTAGCCCTGGCAGGCTACCTCATTACAAGGGAGATCGGCCATGACAGCACTGGCAAGGTTGTCCCCCTTGAACCCTACCATTTTTTGGTGCTGACCTGGCCAGCTGGAAGGAGATTCAGAGCCGCCTCAACATCGACTCCTATGGGCAGAACGTGACTATGTTCTTCCATGCCCTCGCCTCCCTGGCCAAAGCCAAGCCCTATGGGTTGCCTGCCCCATGGCCCACGACTAACGCTGAGCTTGACCTTGCTCTCCACCCAGGGATTGGACTTGCTCCTACCCCGGCAGGACCTACCACCTGGATGGAACTGCTCCAGACCTATACCCCCCTTCAGGTAAACCACTCTAACAATTTCTCTCCCTGCAGTTCCCGTTTTGACAGCCAGCAGCTACATAAACTATACTTTTAATTCCACAGGCAGCCGCCCCTGACCCAGCAGCTGGACCCAGCCAGCCCAGGAGACAGTCAGCTCCCACCAACCAGTGGAAGGAGGTGACCAAGAAGACTGTCTGGAAGAAGCCATAGGGATTTTATGTGCACCCATTATGATCCCCTGCTTCTTAGTCATAGACTTCTATAGCACTCTTCTGATTGTCCCTCTCCTTATGGCTACTTGTTGGATCATAGGGTGTAACAAGCTATTGACATCAGTACAGAGTACACCCACTATTGATAAGTCAATCGTGAACAGCTTCCTTCTTCTGAAACACTCTGCAAAGCAGAATTCTAGCTGTGAACCTAATAGGAAATCCTGTACTCAGGACATTAGAACCTTGACTCATCCTACCTGGGATACAGCTCCTAGGGGAGGTAGACCTACTTCCAGACTTCGTTCCACTCCTGTAAACAGCTCTAGCTATTGGGAACCCCAAATAGACTGTCACTGTCAAGTTCATTCTATTAACGCCTACCTCGGATACAAGGCCCTGGACTACAAAGAGGTCCTGCAGTTCTCCATAAACCTCAACACACACGTCACTAACTACACTCGACATGAGTGGGATCTAGAACGTTGCTACTTCAACAAACTAACCGGTAACTACACAATCCCTTTAGTCAACTATTACCTGGCTAACAGGAAATCTCACTTAGGCTCTCTCACTGGCCACAGGAACTCACAAACATATACTCCATCCCATCCTCCCCCTACTACACCAACAACTGAAGACACATCTGAGAACTATTCTGCAGGAGTTATGCCTGGCAGCATTAAACAGCAAATTCTATCTCGGCTTCCTCCTAGCTGCACAAGGTTTATCCTCCACTACAACTGTGGATATGGACATGCTACAACCATTAAGCAAATTAATGGTAAGTGGTGGGACATGAACTCTGAACACAACGGCCCTAGTCTTCTCCACTCACAAGATTGGATAAAACTCCAAGGGCACACCTACACTCTTACCAAAGCATCACCCTCCTTCCTTTCACATCCTTTTCAACCAGAAATTAACCACACACCAGGCCACCCTACTAGGGAGACTGTTGACATGATCTCCCCTACTAGTAACACCACACCCACTCACAACCGTCCTGACTCTCCCCACAGTATGGACCACATAACTTCCCCATGGCCTGCAGAACTCACAGATCACAACTTACCAGATCAGGATAACTCCTCAGATCTAACTTTCTCTGATCTCCTAGACTCCACCCTATCAGATCAAGAAGACCCCATAGATTCCCCCTCTTTAAATCAATAAGACTCCACAGAAACTATTTACTTAGTCTCTGACGATGAGGAACCTCCCAGATCAAAACAAAAAACATCTCCTACAAAGAAAAATAATTTAACTACCAAACGCTCACACCCCTGCACACACCAGATGCACAACACACCTCTCCCTATACCTAGCAAAGTTGTCCTTCCTGACTTCACTAAGTTTCGCCAATGCAGAATTTTTGGGGCAGAACCTCCTACCAAGAAACCTGCTCCTTCCAGACTCACCACCAAAACCCTTCCAACGAAAAGAATTAAAATTACTCATACTACTTCATATCCTGTTCAACAACAGCAAACTGCACTCTATCTCACTAACATTATCACCTCCAACTGCAGAGGCATTTTCTCATCCTGGGAAACACTCTATGACCATATTCGAACTAATGAGCCAGACATTGCTATTCTCACCGAAACAAAACTCACCTCCAACAATACAGGCATAATTAATATGATCAAACAAGACCTATCTGACTACCACTTTCATCACAGCAGCAAAACCATTAAGCAAGCTACCAATGCAGACAACATTGTTACCCGCTCAGCTGGAGTCATCACACTTATCAAAAAGACTCTTACTGCACACCTAATTAAACATGAAATCCCTACTGACATAGCTGGTCACCTCACTCATCAAACTATTAACAACATCACTCACATTCTAGGTGTCTACATGCCCTGCAATGATCCTGCCAAAAGAACCCGCATCTATGAACACATCCACTACATCATATCCCAGAACCCCTCTCACCACTATATTGCAGGGAGAGACTGGAATGCAGCTTACTACCTTACTGATAGAAGCAACACAGTCCATCACCTGGAGGACCAGCCTCACTACCAGCATCTTAATAAATATTCAATTCACATCCAACCTTCTCCACGTCCCCACACTTATTCAGACAACACCTCCTACAGCAGCAGGATAGATGACATCATTCTCATCAACCCTCCACCTGAAACCATGGTGACAGAAACCACACACCAAATGGGAGACACACTTGACCACTTGACCCTGGAACAACAAATTACCTCCTCTCTCTTTCCACCTCCCAACCTGGACACACCACCTCACAATCCAACACCCCAACTGCAACTCCCTCTCAAGCAACAGGACATGGCCAAAGCCAAAGAGGCAATCTCAAATAAATTTCTCCATCAATTTCAACACAGCCACATCAACATAAATAAAGCCTGGACTATAGCACAAACTTTACTGGGAGAAGATAAAACATCTGCACATATCCAATCTATTATACAAGAACTCATAGCCACCATGCCAGAAAATCTTAACAGCATGGCAGATCATCTCATGATCACTTAACACCAAGCTCTTTCCATCATGACTGACATCTGCCCCATTAAGTCTAGCACACCAGGCATTTTTTTGCCCAGACAAACTGCTAAAACTTACAGACGTCTTAACTACCATATTAAACACATTAAAGCACTTCGAACAGCCTCCACTCACCTTGACCAACAACAATACATGGAGCTCAGAAGCACACCTCATACGGCAGGAACATACTCACCTACCACTAAAATCAAAATACATCAACACCTACAAAACCTACTCCTCCCTGACTACTGCCTCTCTCTAACTGCTGATATTCAACAAAGTATTACAGAACTACGTCACATGCAGGCTGCACTCAAAAAGGAGAGAGCAACTGCCTCCATCAAGAAATTCAGACGCCGCCTCAGCACACAGGCACGACAAACTCACAGGTATATTTTCTCTCCTGAAAACTACACACACACACCCACTGCCCTTCTGGACGCATCCTCGAACACACTTAGCACCAGTACCCAGGGTCTCCTGGAAGTTTTGTCCAAACACATGGGTAAACAAATGTCACCTCCCACACCACCTATCTTAGATGATTATACCCAACATGCCACTCCCCCTCCATGGGAAACACACACAGACAAATACCACCTTGAAACTCCAGCCGACTCCATACAAACCACTGCCTCCCCTTACACCTATCTCTCCTCCTCAACCACCTATGATGACTGCATCAGGAAACTCTCCACTAACAAAGCCACAGGCCCAGACGGCATACCTAATGAACTACGTATGTGCCTCCCACAGGAAATGCACCTCACCATACACAAACTCATGCAGCTAGTATGGATCTTGGGAGAAACACCAGACTGCTGGAAAATCTCCCACACAGTCATGCTCTACAAAAAATCAGATCCTTGCTTACCCCAAAATTACAGGCCAATAGGCCTTAACAATGCTAGCCAAACTATGGACCTCTCTTGTTACCAACACTATTACTACCTACTCTGAAACCAATCACATTCTCAGTGCCTGCCAAGAGGGTTTCAGAAAAGACAAAAGTACCTATAGACAACTCTTGACCCTACTCCACAACATTGAGGATGCTGCCCTCTTCCACCAGGACCTTTATGCTGCCTACTTTGACTTTAGCTCTGCCTTCAACATGATTGATCACCAAAAACTTCTCTGCATTATGCACAGCTTGGGTTATACCCATGATACTATAGATACAATTAAAGGAATTTACACAAAATCTACTACACATATCCTCCTTAACAATACATCTGGCTCCCCTATCCCCATCACTAGGGGCACTATCCAGGGGGACACTCTCTCCCCCCTACTCTTCATTATTTTTCTAGAACCCCTACACAGATGGCTCCGTTCTGGAGGACGAGGATACAGAGCAGCATCCCTACCCTCCACAACAGCAGATGAAAACCACACTAGCAGCTTGGGGTATGCTGATGACACTGCCGTCCTAACCGGCAGCTCAGAGGACCTTCGCATCCAATGTGGTAAAGTTCAAACTTTTAGTATCTGGTCGGGCATTCCTCTTAACGCCACTAAATGTGTGGTTAGTGGCATACTCCACAAATCACACCCCTCACAACCTACTCACAACAACACACTCAAACAAAGGCTAGAAAAAATTCCTCTAGGTAATTCCTATGCTACCTACCAGCCTCCAGACCAAGCCTATAAATACCTAGGGGTTCACATCTCACTCACCTTAAATTGGAAAACTCAACTTCACTCTACTATTGAAACCATCCACAACAAAGGCTTGAGTATCCTCACTAAAGCTAAAAATAGGGCAACCCCCACCCAATGTTTACGAATAATCTCACAATGTGTCAGAGCAGCTATTAAATACCCCATGATAGTAGCTCCCTTCTCACTAACCGACATTCATGTCATTGACAGAGCAGTATTAAAAACAGTTAAACTCTGCTGCTCCCTTCCTAGATCCTTTCCGACAAGAGCACTCCACCTCCCTAAAACAGAGGCAGGACTAGGGGTGCCTTCTCTACTCACTGAATATACTCAGATTACTGCAACAGCCCTCACCCAGTCCATGAACGACCAAGGTCACCTGGGAATTCTCACCAGGGCTCTTCTTGACAAATCAACCTCCACCATGACCACTCTAGATCCTCTCTCTCTCTCCAGCAAGCAACTTAAATATATATCCCTAGCCCGCCAGCTGGAAATTATTAAAAAATCTGACATAATAATTTCTTGGAATGACACAGAACTCCTTGACAAACTTAACATACACTCTCTCCCTCTTCCACCACAGGCAATCCCTGTCTCACTAATGACTCCTTTTCACGACCTGGACATCTACTCATACCACGACCTGGTCACCCCCATGGGAACTCATCTCATCAGCACTACAGACCTCTCTCTTATTACTTCACACAAAATTACTAAACACCACAAACGATCCCTGAACCGCCTCACCGCACACCTCTCCTCCTTCCAAACCGTCACTCCTCCAACTCACTCTGACCCACTCCCCCTCTCCCACAGGCAACTTGCGCCTGGCTACGCAATTTCGCAGAGCACGACAGACAACGTTAAATTTCCTGCTCCTATCGAACCCTCCACCCCACTTACCCAGCGCTACCAACCTCACGCCTCCGTTACTGACGCAGACTACGAGGCGGACCCCACTGGGGACCTGGAAGGAAACCAATGGTGGGCGTGGCCCACGCAGATCGCAGGCAGTCACGCGCACCAAGCATGGGGCTGCCCCAACAGCGACGCCACCTGGTCAGCGCGCCACTACTTGTGCAAATCCTGGATCCGACACTCCTCCTCCAAATTCTACCGCGCATATAAAATAACCTCCACCTCGCACCCTGACAGGATCCGCGAGGCCATGACATTCCCAGCCAGCAGCGCACCTGCACCACCGGCGCGCCTGCTTCACCTTACTTACGGATCTCAGTACAGAGCCCTGCACATTACGAGCTGGCGGGGCAAGCGCTCTTACAACGACGACAAACTTGCCACCACCACCGTTGTCCACGTCCAATGGGCCCCAACCATCATGCACAACGACCATATCAACTCCTACACACGCATGGGATACAGCATCCACCATTGCACACCTCTCACCCCTACTACCTCCACCATACACTGGAAGCCTCAATCTCACCATGCGGCTCACCTTGTTGAACTGGTAGGACAACCAACATATGACCAATTAACCCACACCTTTAAAACCACTCCTCCGATAACCACATACCTCAATCCCAGGAAGGACACCCACCTCACTAACCTCCAGCAACAAGGCCAATGGGCCACCTCCCCAGGATTTAATGCTGACAACCACAACCTTGTTCACAAACTTCTGAAAATTGACACACACGACAGACACCCAGACTGGGACATTCAACCACCCTCAGCCTACATTATACAAACAGGCATCCTCACTACTCTGGATGGCCAATCCACTCACACACATACCAACGCTTCATATCTTTATAACCCCACAGGTCACTGTCTTGGGCACATTCCCAACGACAGGCTCACCTCTCTTAAACAAAACTATGACCACTTTAAAAATCACCACCCAACCAAATGGAACCAACTGACCCAAGGAGGAACATACCACACTGACATAGCTGCCCTCTTCACCAGATACAGAGCTGCTCCTGCTGCCACTAACATTCTGTCTCCCTTCCTCTACCAAGCAGCAGCTGCTCTGGGCATTACTCACCATCGTACCTTCAATCCTCTTAGCTACGTTCAAAGCCTCACCAGCTTCTCTTCTACCGGCCCTGCTGACCAGCTCTTTGGCTCCAACCAAGACCCCTTTCTTACCATCTGGACTGGGGGCTCACTGGTGGACATTCCCAATTCCACCACACAAGCACACCAAGCTCTAAGGTGGGCTCTAGCCAGTGCTGACCATGCTGAAAATACTCTCAGCCCTACCTGCACCCTGATGCTCCTCCCTGATGACCTTGCTGCCCCTTACAAAACTCTCCTCCACCACTCCTGGATCCACTACATTGACTCTAGACCACAGTCTGAATTTTATACTACCTCTGAAATATGGCTTGGCAGCAAATCTCACACCCCACCCTCCAGTCAAAAACTACACCTCATCCTTATATGCAACCCTCACAGCCAAGAGACTTACTTTCCTAAACTCCCAGACTTTATTGACCAATGGACATACTACATGCAAAGCCTCTCCTCATCCTGGGAGCCCTCTACTATCACACCACCTTCCACACTTACTTTCACTGACATTGTCATCACCTACCCTCGGAAACTTAAATCTCTTGCCAAAAATCCCTGGCAACCTCTACTCCACCAACACCCTCCCCCCTCTCCTCTTACCATTACCCACCCCTGTTTTTACCTTGCTACCCCCTCCTCTGGCCTCCAGGTCTACACAGATGGTAGCCTAATAAAAGGTAAACCAGGGCATCCTAGCAAAATAGGTGCTGCAGTATATGTCCCGGCTGCAGGACAAAGCTACACAATCAACCCTGGGGAAATAGGGGCCACCAAAACTAACAACCGGGCAGAACTGGTAGCCATCCACCAAGCCCTTCTCAACATTGACTATGACAAATCTCTTACCCTTCATACAGACAGCCTCTGCTCTCTTCAACTTATTAAAAAAATGATTCATGACCCCACCACAACAACCCGTTCCATTCATACTGAATTACTGCAATCAATTCAAAAACACCTCATTCAACGCATCCTGCATGGCTCACACACCACCCTTTGTAAAGTCCGTTCCCACACAGGTATCCTTGGAAATGACAGAGCAGACACTCTGGCACGCAAGGCAGCTGAGCACCCTACCTCAACTAATTTTACTGATAACACTGGGGAAATCCCCCGCCACAATGTTTACTGGCCTACAGTTCAACCTCCTCGTACACCCGTGGGAGATATCCCCCCAAGAATTTTAGCACCTAACCTTACACAAGGTATCACCTCTAACCTACCCACTAGCTGCCACCTTGGTCAACACCCTCTTCAAGGGATTTATGCAACCACCTGGGCTGAAAACACCCCCCACCAACTTCCTCAAGCAAGTAACAAATTTTGGACCTCAACCCTTATCCAGCATAAAACTAAATTCCACATCCTTAAAGCCCGCTGGGGTAGACTGTGGAACCGTAAACTCGCATTCCGCTGGAAACTCCCTTATATTACCAGCACTCACCCACCCACGAACTCCCTATGCCCCATCTGCCACACCTGTGAGGACGGAGCGGGCCACATCCTGGCGGGTTGCACACACCGGACTTTCAAGGGGCTCTACATTAAGAGACATGACGCCGCAGTGCGACTCATCCACAAGGCCATCTGCACAGGAGCCCTAGGATCTCGCAGAATGATCATGGACGTTGGCAAGGAAGAGGACCTTCCCAGGGGGGTCCTGGGCAAACGTCTCCCTGACTGGCTACGCCCCTCCACTATTACAGTAGCGGATTGGAAGAGGATGAGACCTGATCTTGCCGTCCTACCTGACATAGACTCTCCTACCTGTATGTCTGATAAAGAACTCTGGGTTCTTGAGCTTGGATACTGCTCTGATACTAATCACGCTACTAAGTTTATTACTAAACATGCCCAACATGTTGAATTAGTCAATGGCCTTCGATCGGCTGGATACCTTGTTCACTATGAAGTTATTACCGTTGGTACGACTGGTACTATTCCTACCTCTTTTTTGACTTCTATGACCACTCTTGGACTTCAGAGATCCTGTGCCCTCAAACTGGCGGACTCAGTCCATTCTCACACCATTACTAGTTTCCAGAGTATTTTACAGTGCAGACGCTTTATGGAAACACACCCCGGGTCGATACCCGGGGACTAGCACACAGACCGTCCCCCCTCTCAGGTTTTGTCTTACCAGCTGTATTGTGCCGGTGCTTCCCAACCGGGGTGAAAACCCCCCAAATTAAGCTGCACTGGCATGATGGGGCTACGGTGCCTGTTGTTCAGGCATCGGTGGTAATTCTTTTTACTGAGATGGTCCTACGGTGACTATAGCTAGCTCCGGCTTACGCTATGGTGTCCTTAACTTCACGTCCTGTGAGGAACGGTTCTACACGGATGTAACAATTTCAATTTCAATTTCGTGATATATCGTACGATATCGATATCGTACGATATTGGTACACGCTTTTGGGGGGAAATCAGAATGAGAGCAAGGGGATATTACAGGAAATACTGTTGACACGTCCATACAATTAAAATCAAGTCAAGTGATGAAATGAACCACTCCTGACGAAGATAGAAAACACGATAATATCGTGCTCTACTATCGTACGATAAATCGTGATATATCCTACGATATAGGGCAATATACTGAATTCCCTGGCCCAGACCCAGAGCAAGGAAATAAAAATCGTGGCGCCCGATGCCCAGGTGTAATATTTTATAATATGGATACATTGAAAATCGGGCAGCCTTTTGGGCTTGCGGGATACTAGTATCGGGCAGGCAAAAAAATGGCTGCAGTTACCTCGTTTCCCCTTCATATTGGCCTTTCATATTTCCCTTTCATATTAACCGCAGCAGCTGAGCTCGAGCTGTTATAATTTTGAAATTGGTGGACTGTCGTAGCGTGCCTAGTGGCCACGTGGCTCTTGCCCAGGGGCCACCTCACCAACTTGCTGGTGAAAGCGCACGATGCCTTCGTACTGTGAAGACATTAAAACTCGTTGCGCCTGATGCCCAGGTGGAGCATTTGGGGACCTGGAAACATTACACACACCTGGGGGCCCGATGGACCAAAACGGGAATAAATATTATATATCGCGCGTGCGATTTGAACTCCACTTATTCTGCTGACTACACACTACAACGGTTGCAACGCAACTGACTATGCGGGCATGCTGATGGCGTCTGCAACCCCATCCCCTCTGAAAATGATGGCCGCATCTCCTTGAAGCAATTCGGTATCGGTTAACTCCACTTATTCTGCTGACTAGACATAAAGACGGTTGCAACACAACTGACTATGCAGGAACGCTGATGGCGTTCGCAATCCCATCCTCCCTGATAATGATGGCCTCATCTCCTTGAAGCAATTCAGCCTGCAATTCATTACCGTTGACCTCCACTGCATCTGCTAACTAGACACTATAACGATTGCAAAGCAACGAACTATGCAGGAACGCTGATGGCAAGATGGCATTGCTGAAAATGATGGACGCATCTCCTTGAAGCAATTCGGTATCGGTGAACCCCACTTATTCTGCTGACTAGACATTAAAACGGTTCCAACGCAACTGACTATGCGGGCATGCTGATGGCTTCCGCAATCCCATCCTCTCTGAAAATGATAGCATCATCCCCTTGAAGCAATTCTGTATCATTGATGGAGCAATCGACTAGACGGATAATGCAACCCGAGCCTCGTGCTAGGACTGATGTGGGGGCATTCTCCTCAAACCTACAGAGACGGGGATGCAGAGGGGGGGGAGGGTGTGTGTGAGTATGTGAGTGTGAGTATGTGTGTGTATGTGTGTGAGTGTGGGGTTGGGTGTGTGTGAGTAAGTGTGTGGGGTTGGGAGTTGGGGTTGGGAGTTGGGGTTGGGAGTTGGGGTTGGAGTTGGGGTTGGAGTTGGAGTTGGGGTAGGAGTTGGGGTTGGAGAGGGGTTGGGATTGGGGTTAAGGTTGGAGTGAGGTTGGGGGTAGGGGGAGTGGGGTTGGGGATGGGGTTGGGGGTGTGCAGCGATATTTGGGGAATTAGGGAAGGGGGATTTCAGGAGACCGGGAATTTGTGGTGTTCAGGGCTGGGGGATGGGAATTCGGGTTTTGTTGTGCGTGGGGGGGGAGATTTGGTGGTGAGGGAATGGTGGATTGATGGGAATACGAAACTGAATAATAAACTGAATAATAGACTGAATAATCTAGCAAATACCAAACTGAATAGCAGTGACCAATCAAATACCAAATAAAATAGCAGGAAGCAGAAGAAACAAAAAAAATAGACTGAACTATCTGGCAAATACCAAACTGAATTTCAGTAGCCAATCAAATACCAAAGTGAATAGCCCAAGGCAGGCCCATGATAGACTGAACAATCTGGAAAATACTAAACTGAATAGCAGGAACCAATCAAATACCAAATTGAATGGCAGGAAGCAGGCGAATAGTAGACTTCACAATTAGACAAAAACCAAACTGACTAGCAGTAACCAAGGAAATACCAAATCGAATAGAAGGAAGCAGACGGATAATAGACAGAACAATCTGGTGAGGCCAAACTGAAAAGCAGTGACCAAGAAAATACCAAATTGAATAGCAGTTAGCAAGCGAATAATAAACTTGATAGCAGTAACCAATCAATCAGTACCAAATTGAATGGAAGGAAGCAGGCGAATAATAGAATTAACAATCAGGCGAATTCCAAACTGAACAGCAGAAACCAAGCAAGTACCAAATTGAATAGCAGGAAGCAGGCGAATAATAATATTATTATTAAAAAAAAAAATGTATATAATGAACAATCAGGTGAGGCCAAACTGAATAGAATTAATCAATCAAATAACATAACATTTAACAATCAGATGAACACCACACTGCCTTACGTGTAATTTGTCACTTCCATGGGCCTGCTCGCTCTGCTGAACTGAATTGCAGGAATCAAGCAAATACCAAATTAAATAGCAGTAATCAATCAGATAACATAACATTTAACAATCAGATGAGCACCACACTGCCTTACATGCAAGTTGTCACTTCCATGGGCCCTGCTCGCTCTGCTGTACTGAATTGCAGTAATCATTGATTACTGCTTCTTCTTTTTTTTTACTAGAGAACAGCAACTAATATTAGTGTTTGGTAAACTAATATTAACTTATATTATTGCAGTGTCACAATAACATTAGTTTTTCAAATAAATTCGAAATTCTGGTGAGATGGCTTGTCCGACTAATATTATATAATATTATATAATATGATGTATTCACTTATATTATATAATATAGACAACCCCAGCCTCTTTCGGTGATATTGGTCTAGTGGTAGACTGAATCAGTATAAGAATGAAGAGTCGTGGGTTCGACTCCCCCTTCGGTCGCTCTTGGCGTTGCAGGTCGTCGTCAACCGCGATGGTAGCTTGTCCAGCTGAGGTAGGAGACCGCTCCCCACCCGCGTACGATGGGCTCCCTTAACACCATGCCCCACCAGGCGTTATCATTACTATTTTTAGACAATCCCAAGTAATCAAGCAAATACCAAACTGAATAGCAGTAACCAAGCAAATAAAACAACAGTTAACAAATCAGATGAACACCAAAATATCTTTCTTGCAAGTTGTCAGTTCCATGGAGCCTGCTCGCTCTGCTGAACTGAATTGCAGTAACCAAGCAAATAATTGAAATAAAACAACAGTTAACAATCAGATGAACACCACACTGCCATACGTGCAAGTTGTCAGTTATATGCGGCCTGCTCGCTCTGCTGAACTGAATTGCAGTAATCAAGCAAATAAAACAATAGTGGACAATCAGAAGAACACCACACTGTCTTGCGTGCAAGTTGTCAGTTCCATGCGGCCTGCTCGCTCTGCTGAACTGAATTGCAGTAATCAAGCAAATAAAACAATAGTGGACAATCAGAAGAACACCACACTGTCTTACGTGCAAGTTGTCAGTTCCATGCGGCCAGCTCGCTCTGCCATGATGGCCACCTTGTTGTCATGTAAGTTGCAACTAGATGCTGACACTTGGCCGCCTAGACAGAAGGGCGTTGTTTGGTGAGGGGTTTGGTCTGGTTGTTGTCGTGTGTATTATTTTGTCATGGAAGTTTAAGCTACAAGCAGACACTTGGCCGCCTAAACAGATGGGTGTTGTTTGATGAGGGGTTTGGTGAGGGGTTTGGTTAGAGTTTAATTGAGTTGTTGTCGTATTGATTATTTTGTCATGGAAGTTGAAGCTACATGCTGACACTTGGCCGCCTAGACAGAAGGGTGTTGTTTGGTGAGGGGTTTGGTGAGCGGTTTGATTTGGTTGTTGTCCTATGTATTATTTTGTCATGGAAGTTGCAACTAGATGCTGACACTTGGCCGCCTAGACAGAAGGGCGTTGTTTGGTGTGGGGTTTGTTGAGGGGTTTGGTTAGAGTTTAATTTAGTTGTTGTCGTATTTATTATTTTGTCATGGAAGTTGAAGCTACATGCTGACACTTGGCCGCCTAAACAGAAGGGTGCAGTTTGTTGAGGGGTTTGGTGATGGGTTTGGTTAGAGTTTAATTGAGTTTTCGTCGTATTTATTATTTTGTCGTGTAGCTTGCAACTAGATGCTGACACTTGGCCGCCTAAACAGAAGAGCATTGTTTGGTGAGGGTTTTGGCCTGGGTTTTGGTCTGAGTTTGATTTAGTTGTTGTCGTATTTATTATTTTGTCATGGAGGTTGAAGCTACATGCTTTGGCCGCCTAAACAGAAGGGCGTTGTATGGTGAGGATTTTGGGGGTGGGGGGGAGTTTAATTTAGTTGTTGTCGTATTTATTCTTTTTTCATGTAATTTGCAACTAGATGCTGACACTTGGCCGTCTAGACAGAAGGGTGTTGTTTGGTGAGGGGTTTGGTGAGTGGTTTGGTTAGAGTTTAATTTAGTTGTTATCATATTAATTATTTTGTCCAGGGAGTTGCAACTAGATGCTGACAGTTGGCCGCCTAAACAGAACGGTGTTGTTTGGTGAGGGGTTTGGTTAGAGTTTAATTTAGTTGTTATCATATTTATAATTTTGTCCAGGGAGTTGCAACTAGATGCTGACACTTGGCCGCCTAAACAGAACGGTGTTGTTTGGTGAGGGGTTTGGTTAGAGTTTAATTTAGTTGTTATCATATTTATAATTTTGTCATGGGAGTTGCAACTAGGTGCTGACACTTGGCCACCTAAAAAGAAGGGTGTTGTTTGGTGAGGGTTTTGGAGGTTTTTTTGTTGAGAGTTTTGTTGAGGGTTTTGGTTAGAGTTTGATTTAGTTGTTATCGCATTAATTATATTGTCATGTAAGTTGCAACTAGATGCTGACCCTTGGCCGCCTGCACAGAAGGTTGGGGTTTGGTGAGGGATTTGGTGAGGGGTTAGGTCTGAGTTTTAATTTAGTTTGGTTGTTATATCACTCATTCTGTAGTCTTGCAAGTTGCAACAATTGACAGTCGAAGCAGGAGGATGGTGAATGTAATACAATTTTGGTGTTATTTCAATGGGAGGTGAATGTAGTAAAATTTGATGATATTTTAATGGGGATAAATGTAGTAAAAATTTGGTGTTATTTTAATGGGAGGTGAATGTAGTATAATTTGGATGTTATTTTACTGGGAGGTGAATGTAATATATTTTGGTGTCATTTTAATGGGAGGTGAATGTTATATAATTTTGATGCTATTTTAATGGGAAGTGAATGAAGTGTAATTTTGATGTCATTTTAATGGGAGGCGAATACTGGGTGAATGTAGTATTTTTTGATGTTATTTTTTGATGTTATTTTTTGATGTTATTTTTAATGTAATTTTAGCATAATGGTGGGAAATGTGAGAGAGAAGGATCCCAGGACGAAGACAGGAGGAATACTATCCAAGGCCTGATTGTAACCAGGGTATTACTTCTTGCCGAATTGGTCAGTGCTTAAAGCGCACAAACGTCAAATTGGTCAGCTCTTTTTAGTGCAAAAAGCGCAAAAAATGCGCGCTGCGCGCACAGGGGGTTGAAAAAACTGCACGAAACGCGCAGAGGGGCTCAAAAAGGCAGCACGGCACCGCGCTGCCACACGCGCTTAGTAGTACCCTAATTATAACTATATAGCAAACCATTGTACTCCCCCCCCCCCCCCCCCCCCCCCCAAAAAAAAAACATAAACAAACAAATAAATAAACACCCACACACTTACTAGCATAATTTTGAGACTCACTTGATGCCCAGACGCCCACTTCGCATGTGTTCATCACATCATACTGGACAAGTTCAGCCAATATAGCCTCACCACCATACCAGCCCATGCCCACCCACCCGCACCCCACCCACACACTCACCCACACACTCACCCACACACTCACCCACAACAAAAAGCAATAAGTAATAATAGAATACAAACATTTAATATAAGTCAGAACTCACGTGATGCCCAGACGCCTACTTGGCATGTGTTCATCACATTACATTGGATAAGTTCAGCCAAGGTAGCCTCACCACAATACCAGCCCCTCCCCCCCCCCCCCCTCCCCCTCACATATACCCTCACCCACAACAAAAAGCAATTCATAATAACAAATAATAAAAAAAAACATGGAAATCAGACCTCTCATGATGCGTTCCCAGACGCCTACTAGGCATGTGTTCATCGTATCACATTGGATAGGTTCAGCCAAGGTAAATTCACCACCATACCAACCCCTGCCCCTCCACCCCTCCCTCACCCACAACAAAAAGAAAAAGAAAAAAGTAACATGGAAGTCAGAACTCACATGATGCCCAGATGCCCACTTGGCATGTGTTCATCACATCACATTGGATCAGTTCAGCCAAGGTAGCCTCACCACCATACCAGCCCCTGCCCACCCACCCCACCACACCCACATACCCACACACTCACCCACAACAAAAAGCAATAAGTAATAATATAATACAAACATTAATATAAGTCAGAACTCACATACTGCCCAGACGCCTACTTGGCATGTGTTCATCACATTACATTGGATAAGTTCAGCCAAGGTAGCCTCACCACCATACCAGCCCCTGCCCACCCACCCCACCCCACCCACACACCACACCTTCACCCACAACAAAAAGCAAACAAAAAATGGAAGTCAGAACTCACATGATGCCCAGACGCCCACTAGGCATGTGTTCATCACATCACATTGGATGAGCTCTGCCACCGCTGTCTTACTGACCAGAATCCCCACATTGCCCCCGTCAAAGTGGGACCTTAGTGCCGACAAACGTGTACCGCCACCAGAGACCTCCACCACCGGCCCTGCTGCCACTTTTGCCGTGGCGTGGCAATCCTCCAACTCCACTGTACTGCACCTGCTACTTGTACCGCCCACCTCAGGGTTAGGGTCATCCCCTCCATTATAACCATCGGATTTGGTGGGGGCAGGGGAAGGACCAGGTTCCGAGGTAGATGATGATGCGGGTGCGGGGAAAGCTAAGAGGTTGGTGTGGAGGCCATTGAACACCAGGTGGAAGGCCTTGAATGTACCGCCTTGTACCTTCACACCGCATGAGCGGCTGTGTTCTACCTGGCCCATTTTCATGGTACACACGGCGCCTAAGTCAACCAGCATGGCATGTGTGGCGGTGGTGGGTGCCTCGTTCCTGATGCAGCAGCCAGAGAAGGTGGCGGTGGTTGTCACACCGGTCACATGCACCAGGGGGGCGTCCGCGATCAGCTGGCAGTGGGCTAGGCCCTCCCCAGTGATGATGATGTTGGAGAAGCTCACACCTGGTGCTTCAACCAACAGGCGGTACCGCTGGCCCAGGTCTAGTGTGCCGTTTCGCATTTCTAAGCCAGCCTTGTCGATGAGCAAATATCTGGTCACAAAAGAACGAGTGCCAGCTGCCTGTCTCACCAAAAGTCCGGTAACACTGCCTCCGTATGTGCGACCTCCTAGGTCGATGACCGTCGAGCCAGACGCATCTTTGATTGCGCTCCAAACATCGGACAGCTTGCCGGACTTCAATTCAACTGTTACTGACATCTTGATTTTAGCACATGTGAAGAGCGAGCTCCGCGGGACGTTGTGGTTGGGTTGATGACTCTAAACAGGTGAATTGGTGCAGGTGAATGCGACTAGCAGGCTTTAAAATCGCAATTCGCTCATCGCTTCATGCACACCGTGCCAGTACTCCAAACAAACCTTGGCGTGGCTCCGATGAATATCATCGCTAGCTGTTCTCTGGCCATTCCCGTTTTTGTTTTTGTTGATGTTTCCCCTTAGTCGATTATTGAGTGCGCAATTTAACAACCCTTCTGCCTCTTGGATCGATATACGACCCTCCCTGCACGCATACCTCCGCGACCTAGACTATTGACGTAATCTCTTTCTTCCTCACACACACCCCTTCTATTCTCCCAATCCTACAGAAAAGTCTCCATCCCACTCTAAACCAGCTTTCTTGCGAATGGATCTCCTTGGGGGTTATGGAGATGAATCTGACTCAGATTCAGGGCAGCCCTCCAGCCCCCCTGCACAGATTCAGCAGAGGCCCCCCCCTCAATTGGGACCAGCTAGACCCCCTGCTGATGCTCAGGACGAAGATGAGGAACAGGATGAGGGCACTGCTAATTTTTCCATTCTCCCTGCTCCCAAGGTAAGCACAAGGTTGCGTGCACGGTTTCATGTGTGTAGTGTCCAAGGGAGGTAGTACGCACAGAGTCCCATAATGCAGCCGTTGGGATGGGTGCAGCCATTGGGAAAGGTGCAGCTACGTTTTCTATTCTCCCTGACCCCATTGTAGACAAAGGTGCATTGTCGTGTGACCGGTTGCATGTGTGTCATGTCCGAGGGGGGTATAATGCACAGTGTTCCTTTTCAGCTGTAAGCAGCAGCTTCCTGGGAGCTCCTTGAGCTGGCCTCTGGGCAGAGCCCAATATTTGAGCAGTTCTGGAAAGCTGATTATGCAAGCTTCCATGACACTGTGTTAGCCTGTTTCAGTGATATGATTGGTCTACTGGTATACCAAATCGCTTAAACGACGAGGGGTTGGGGGTTCGATTCCCCCTACGGTCACCCCTGGCGTTGCAGGTCGTCGTCAGCCGCGATGGTATCTTGTCCAGTCGAGGTGGTAGACCGTTCTCTGCCCGCGTACGACGGGTTCCCTTAATACCACGCCCCACCAGGCGTTATCATTACTTTGACACTGTGTTGTTTTGTGCAACTCGCAGCCATTCCTCCGCTGCATGGTGATGCATTGGTCTAGCTAAACCTGTCAGAAATGGACCTCAGAACCCCCCGCCCCTGGCTCCCCGCGCTACGCGCTCGCGGGGTTCGGGGGGCAGCGCGTTCCACTGGGGTTGCACTGTGGTTCTCAATTTGCTGCGAGATACACAAGAAAAAAACTAAGAACTGAATTTTGCTCAATATGAGTCACTCCCCCCCACACATACACTACACTCCCACCACACACACCCGCAGGTAGTTTCCAAGCGTGTGGTTCAGTTTCAGTTACCGATTCAGAAAGCCATGCTGGCAGGGGGCAGCGACAGTGAGGAGGAAGAGGAGGCTGCCAGGCAGGCCAAGCGTGCAAAAAAAACCGGGGTCAAATCAAAGCTCCTAGACTTCCTTCCCAAGCCAAAGAACGACAGTTTGGGGGGCGGGGGGTCCTTGGGCGGAGGGGGGGGCAGGCTAGCATTAGGAGGGGGGGGCTCGGAGGGAGGACAGGCCAATCGCTCCTACTCCGACCCCTTCCAAAGCCAAGCCACTGAGGAGCCTTCGTGCTCCAAGCCAGCTATGGCCACCAACGACATGTACAGGGTGGATGACCAGCCTGAGGCCCATCCAGCTATGGCCTACATGGCTGAACCCCAATATGCAGCCCAGGCGTATGCTGTGGAGCCAGGGTATGGAGCTGGGGCAGGGACCAGCTATGGCTATGAGGATCAGGGACAGATGTACGGAGCAGCCATGCCACCCACTGGTTCAGCTGCAGGTGCGAAGTGGCGGCGGTGGTGGTGGTGGTGGTAGTTGCGGCGGTGGGTGTGTGGGGTGGGGGTGGGGGTGGGCGTAGCAGACAGAGAGGGGCAGGGACCAGCTATGGCTATGAGTATCAGGGTCTGATGTACAGAGCAGCCATGCCACCCACTGGTTCAGCTGCAGGTGCGAAGTGGCGGCGGTGGTTGTGGTGGTGGTAGTTGCGGCGGTGGGTGTGTGGGGTGGGGGTGGGGGTGGGTGTAGCAGACAGAGAGGGGCAGGGACCAGCTATGGCTATGAGTATCAGGGTCTGATGTACAGAGCAGCCACGCCACCCACTGGCGCAGCTGCAGGTGCAAAGTGGTGGTGGTGGTGGTGGTGGTTAGTGATAGGTACACTAACCCCAACTAGTGGTAACACCCTCTCTTGTTGTGTGTGCAAACATATAGGAGCAATGAAAGCCGCTCTGAAGGCTGAGAGCAAACCTTCTGGAGCCAGAGCAATAGAGCTAGCCATGCTAACGCTAGCACATACCCCATCCAACCAAGAACCCTTGGCCCAAATAGTGCTAGCACCCTCTCTTGTTGTGTGTGCACACACTTAGGGGCAATGGAAGCAGCTCTGAGGGCTGAGATCAAACCTTCTGGAGATGGTTGTAGTGGTGGGAGGGGGTGTGGTAGTGGTATAGGTGAACTTACCCCACCCAGTGCTAACACCCTCTCTTGTTGTGTGTGCAACCATATAGAAGCAATGGAAGCCGCTCTGAAGGCTGAGAGCAAACCTTCTGGAGATGGTAGTAGTGGTGGGAAGGGTAGAGGTGGTGAAAGGGGTAGAGGTGGTGGGAGGGGTAGAGGTGGTGAGAGGGGTAGAGGTGGTGGGAAGGGAAGAGGTGGTGGGAGGGGTAGAGGTGGTGGGAGGGGGTGTGGTAGTGATAGGTAAACTAACCCCAACCAGTGCTAACACCCTCCCTTGTTGTGTGTGCACACATATAGGGGCAATGGAAGTAGCTCTGAGGGCTGAGAGCAAACCTTCTGGAGATGGTAGTAGTGGTGGGAGGGGTAAAGGTGGTGGGAGGGGTAAAGGTGGTGGGAGGGGTAAAGGTGGTGGGAGGGGTAGAGGTGGTGGGAGGGGTAGAGGTGGTGGGAGGGGGTGTCGTAGTGATAGGTAAACTTACCCCAACCAGTGCTAACACCCTTCCTTGTTGTGCGTGCACACATATAGGAGCAATGGAAGCAGCTCTGAGGGCTGAGAGCAAACCTTCTGTAGCCGGAGCTATTGAGCTAGCCATGCAAGCGCTAGCACATACCCCATCCAACCACGAAGCCTTGGCCTAACTAATGCTAACACCCTCTCTTGCTGTGTGTGCACACACGTAGGGGCAATGGAAGCAGCTCTGAGGGCTGAGAGAAAACCTTCTGGAGATGGTTGTAGTGGTGGGAGGGGGTGTGGTAGTGGTATAGGTAAACTTACCCCACCCAGTGCTAACACCCTCTCTCGTTGAGAGCTATTGAGCTAGCCATGCAAGCGCTAGCACATACCCCATCCAACCACGAAGCCTTGGCCTAACTAGTGCTAACACCCTCTCTCGTTGTGTATGCCAATATAGGAGCAATGCTTACTCTTACCCCATCCAACCACCAGTACTTGGCTTAACTAGTGCTAACACCCTCTCTCGTTGTGTATGCCAATATAGGAGCAATGCTTACTCTTACCCCATCCAACCACCAGTACTTGGCTTAACTAGTGCTAACACCCTCTCTTGTTGTGTATTCAAATATGTAGGGGCAATGAAAGCCGCTCTGAGGGCTGAGAGCAAACCTTCTGGAGCCGGAGCTATTGAGCTAGCCATGCAAGCAGAGCTGTCAAATGTACAATTTAAGGAGGTAAGGGTGGTTTGGGGGGTGGTACTCGGGGGGGTAGGGGGGGGGGGGGGGGGGGGGGGGAAGACTTATCAACATGAGCACCTTAGCTGGAGCTAGCCAGGCAAGCAGAGCTGTCAAGTGTCCAATTGAAGGAGGTGAGGGTGGATGGAGGGGGTGGGGGTAGGAAGGGGGGATAAGGGGGTTGGGGGTGAGAAAAGGCTTATCATCATGAGCACCTTTGTCGAAGCTATTGAGCTAGCCATGCAAGCAGAGCTGCCAAGTGTCCAATTAATTTTTTATTTTATTTAAGGAGGTGAGGGTGGATGGAGGGGGTGGGGGTATAAGGGGGGTTGGGGGTGAGAAAAGGCTTATCAACATGAGTACCTTAGCTGGAGTTATTGAGCTAGCCATGCAAACAGAGCTGTCAAAAGGCAAATTGGACATTTGGAGGGAAGGGTTTCATTTCATGGTTAAAAAGTACAGAGCGCAATCACATGGTACAAGTAATAGAAAGCTGGCAGAAGTCCAATTCAAGAAGGTGGAGGTCTCATTACATGGTATGTAAGCAGCCCCTTTCAGCGAATCAATTGGTCAAGTGGTACACCAAATCGCTTTGAGGATGAAGGGTCGGGGGTTCAATTCCCCCTACGGTCGCCCTTAGTGTTGCAGGTCGTTGTCAACCGCGGTGGTAGCTAGTCCAGTTGAGGTAGAAGACCGCTCTCTACCCGCGTACGACGGGTTCCCTTAATACCACGCCCCACCAGGCGTTATCATTTCATGGTCTGTAAGCGCTTGAGCAAAGTGCAGTTACCATGGGTTGAGTAAAGTACTGCCTCACTACACTCAGTAGAGCAGAGCCCACCCACACAAATAGAGAAAGTAGATAGCAGGTTTCACTACATGGTCTGTAAGCGCTTGAGCAACTTGCAGTAACCATGCGTTGTATAAATACTGCTACACCACGCTCATAAGTACAGAGCGCAATCACATGGGTAGAAGCAATAGAAAGCTGGCAGAAGTACAGAGCGCAATCACATGGGTAGAAGCAATAGAAAGCTGGCAGAAGTACAGAGCGCAATCACATGGGTAGAAGCAATAGAAAGCTGGCTGAAGTACAGAGCGCAATCACATGGGTAGAAGCAATAGAAAGCTGGCAGAAGTACAGAGCGCAATCACATGGGTAGAAGCAATAGAAAGCTGGCAGAAGTCCAATTCAAGAAGGTGGAGGTGTCATTACATGGTCTGTAAGCGCTTAAGCAAAGCGCAGTTACCATGGGTTGAGTAAAGTACTGCTTCGCTACACTCAGTAGAGCAGAGCCCAACCACACAGATAGAGAGAGTAGATGGCAGGACTCATTACATGGTCTGTAAGCGCTTGAGCAACTTGCAGTAACCATGGGATTTTATTTCCGCTCTATATAGCGATCGCTAGTTTTAACCCCGTTTTAGCGAAATTATCGCTATAAAAAAAGTAAAAAAAAAGTTGTTGTAAATGGCCCCAAAAAGCTATAAAAGCTATAGAAAGCACTAAAACGCTGTCCCTGGAGGATCCTAGAAACCATAAAGCTAGAAGAAGCTCACTTTCAGATTTGAAAAATAAATCACTGGCAGTGACCATGGATTGTATAGAATACTGCTACACCACACTCATAAGTACTGAGCGCAACCACATGGGTAGAGGCAATACAAAGCTGGCAGAAGTCCAATCTAAGGCGGTGGAGGACTCATTACATGGTCAGCGCTTGAGTAAAGCGTATTAACCAGGGGTTGAATAAATACTGATACGCCACACTCATTACTTAAAGTCATAGGTACAGAGCGCAACTACATGGATAGAGGCAATATAAAGGTGGCTGAAGTCCAATCTAAGGAGGTGGAGGTTTCATAACATTGGTCATCAGCGCTTGGCCAAGTGCAGCAAACCTAGGTTGTATATAAACGCTGCATTCCATTTTATTGTTGTGTTTGTGTCATCAGCATCATCAGCATCATCAATTCATCATCATTATCATCAGGAGCAGCAGCAGCATCTTCAGCATCAGCATCATTTGTGTGTTGTGTGCAGATCAATAAAAAATATTTGACGTTTGTGCCTCCCGCACGCGCCGAGGCCATGAGTGGTACAGAGCCTACCATGCTCCTGACCCTACCACACACACATGATTCCTTTCCTTTTCCCGTTTTTCCTTTTCTTTCCCCATTTTTCCTTTCCTTTTTCCCATTTTTCCTACTAAGAATTTGTGTCCATGTGCAAATTAATCAAAAAGAGGTGACATGTGGGCCTAGCGCACGAGCCGAGGCCATAAGTGGTACATAGCGTAGATAGCTCGACCACACTAACATTTCCCACCAAATTGTCGTGTTTGCGTGCAGATTAATAAAAAAGAGTTGACGTATGTGCCTCCCGCACGCGCTGATGCCATGAGTGGTACCGAGGGAAGTTAGCTCGACAAAACTAACAGTTCCTGCCAAACTTTTTGTGTTTGTGCGCAGATCAATCAAAAAGAGTTGACGTATGTGCCTCCAGCACGCGCTGAGGCTATGAGTGGTATGAGGAATGCATTGGGGGCTGATTTTGCTCAGGACCTGAGATCAGAAGCGCACAAGCATGAAGGCAGCAAGATGGCTAAGTCAAAGCACCAAATCGGTGAGTTGTTGTTGTTGTTTGTGGTGGTGCATGAATGGATTTGCGGTGGAGGGAGGTGGAGGGGTGTGGGTGGAGGGGTGGAGGGGGTGGGGGGGGGGGGGGGATTGAGAGGTTGAGAGAATGAGATCAGAAGCACAAAAGCATGAAGGCAGCAAGATGGCAAAGCCAAAGCACCAAATCCGTGAGTTGTGAGACGGGTGGGGGCAGGGGAGGGGGGGCATGGTGGAGGGGGGGAGGGGGGGGGGGGCAGATTGCGACCTTGAGATCAGAAGCACACAAGCATGAAGGCAGCAAGATGGCTAAGTCAAAGCACCAAATCTGTGAGTGGGTGAAGGGGAGTGGCCGGGTGGGGGCAGGGGAGGGGGGTCATGGTGGAGGGGGGGGGGGGGGGGGGGGGGGGGGGAGAGTTTGCGAGCTGGAGATCAGAAGCGCACAAGCATGAAGGCAGCAGGATGGCAAAGTCAAAGCACCAAATCGGTGAGTGGGGGGAGGGGAGGGTTCTGGTGGGGGCAGGGGAGGGGGGGTAAGGGCGGGGGCAGGGGGGGGGGGGGGTAGGGTAGGGTAGGGAGGTTAGGGTGGGGGCAGGGGGGGGGGGGGGGGGGGGGGGGGGAGCAGGGGAGGAGGGTATGGGTAAGGGCAGGCTTGAGGGGGGGGGGCAGGGGAGGGGGGGGGGGGGTTGAGAGATTGCAAGTTTGAGATAAGAAGCGCACATGCTTGAAGGCAGCAAGATGACCAAGTCAAAGCACCAAATCGATGAGGGCTTGCAGTTTCTTTTTCACTCTCTACTGTTGTTGCTGCTGTTGTTGCTGCTGCTGCTGCTGCATGAATGGAGGCGTGTTGGTGGTGGTGGTGGTGGGTTGGGGGGGGTTGGGGGGGGGGGGGGAAGTGGGCCGAGGTGAAAGAGTGCTAGCTCAAGAAATTTGCCTTGCGAATAAAGGCAGCAAGCCCCACCCACCCCCACCTACACTACCCACCCGCACCCATCCCCACCCACCACTACCCACCACTACCCACCCAGAGTACCCACCACTACTCACCCCCACCCACCATTACCACCACCCACCTCTACCCACCCCCATCCACCACTACTCACCCACTAGGTGTGTTCAAAAGTATCAGTCGCTTCCGAAATAAAGTAACCTATGGAGCCTGTCTACATATTTCGTCACCCACACTGTGCCATTCTGGGAGTTCGGGGTCCAAACTTACAGCGCTAGGTAAAACCTTTCTCTAATAACCGAGCCAAGTCCAGTGGTGACGTTTTTCCGGGTGATCTATTGCAAGGCTCCAAACCTATTTTCACACTTTAGCGCTTTCCGGACCTCTGCAGCGTGTTTGGGCATGGAGGGATACAGATGTTTCTCACATGGTGGGTATACTAGACTCATCTTGCATGCACATGTGGCACCCATTCAAATTTGAACTGACTATTGAGGATGGAGCTCCAATGGGTCAAGTGCTCATATAGGGGCCTACATGCTGGGGTCCATACCCATTTAGGTTAATGTGTGTGCCCACGACACACACCAGCATCAGAGTAGCACAACATGCTTACCAGTCTGACCCCCCAAGTACACCTATAGAGGCAACAATACATTTGGGGCTGGTGTGCCTTGTGTAATATAGGGTACTTCTGACATGCCCCAACACCCGTGTTAATTTGACAATCCAAAGGGGGGAAATGGAGGAACTGGTTTACAGCTCCCTAGTCATTGCTTCACAACACATGATGACACATGCATAATATAAGCCATCATTTGTGTTATATCCATAAATGTCACCCAAGTGGTTTAGGAGGGTGGTTGACATGTGGCAAATTTTAAAAGATGACTAATACTTTTGAACAAGCCTACACCATTACCCACCACCCACCCACCACCCACCACTACCCACCCCCACCCACCACCATCCACTACTCACCCACCACCATCCACTACACACCCCAACCCACCACTACACACACACACACACCACCAGCCACTATACACACACCCATCACCCATTAACTCCAGGTACTCTCTTCCACGATGCTAAGATGAGGGAACACACAAAGACCACACACATACACACTTTATTCGCAAGCTCACACACCCTTCGCCCCCCCCCCCCCCCAACCCCACCACTCACACACACACATACATACACACACGCCCTCCCCCTGACAATAAAAACTCGATGAACTCGCTCTAGGTACGCTCTTCCACAATGCTAAGATGAGGGAACTGGAGCTGCTGGAGTCATCTCCACCACCATCCACTACTCTCCCCCACCCACCACCATCCACTACCCTCCCCCCACCCACCACCATCCACTACTCACCCCCACCCACCACCCACTCGCTCGTTCCAGGTACGCTTTTCCACAATGCTAAGATGAGGGAACTGGAGCTGCTGGAGTCATCTCCACCCCCATCAACTACTTTCCCCCCCCCACACCATCCACTACCCTCCCCCACCCACATCCACCCACCACCCACTCGCTCGTTCCAGGTACGCTTTTCCACAATGCTAAGATGAGGGAACTGGAGCTGCTGGAGTCAAGGGTCTCATCTTCCAAGTCGAAGAAGGAGACAGCAGCCAAGTATGGATGGTGAATGGATCACATTGACAAAATCATTGATTATATGGCTAGCTCCCTGGCTGGTCCTGCTGGGCTGGCCAGATCTAACTGCATCGCTTAAATCGCTTTCATCGCTATGCCAATCTCGATGGCGCTGGGTTTTATGGAAGCTAATAGCGATGCATCGCCCAAAAACAAACTGCTGCACGGAAACCCACCCTTCGAGGCAGACTTTCTTCTTGCCAGGGAGCTACCTATAGCTAGAAGCTGCTGCTCGTAGCTGAGAAGAAAAGCCAATGTTACAAGTTAGTAGATACCGGTATGCAAACTGGAAGGTATTGTTAAAGTTGTGGTCCAAGAAAGAGACACACCTAACTAAGTAAAACTATTGTTTAGGGTTCAGTTCATCTGTGCTTTTTATTTGTATGCCCTTCCTTACACGGTTGGGCAAGTCCCTTTAGCCTATTTGGCCTACCCCTGGTCCCCTGGACTGTAACATACAAACACAAGCCTGTAATTATGATGATGATTTCACTTTTCCTGGTGCCATACTGGACTCCAAATGTGCCCGCAGCTTGACGGAGCCAAGGGGATCTTGTGAACATCATATCCGCTCCCCCACCACACACGCACACGAACTCACCAACCATATATATAAAATAAAACAAGAATACAAGTATACCTAATGGATGGTGAATAGCTGGTCTTAATGCATGCGCGGCCATTTTGTATAATTTGGCGCTGATTTGTGTGGGGAGACGCACCTCCTGGGGTGAAATACCTTTCACAACTTATTTTTAACAGGGCATATTCCTACAGCGTTTCCCTTGTTGGGCGACTTACTACAGCTTATTGTAGTAGTATATATAGCTGGGTAAGTCTATAAAATATGTAGTAGTCCATGACTCTATGTAACCTACTTGGCTACCCCCTGGACTATAATTAACACATAAACAACAGCACATTGGCTACGTTTTAACTATTGGACCGAGAACGAGACCCCAGTGGCACGATACCATGTATACTACCGTAGTATCTAGGGTCTCGTTGAAGTTTAGTACTTGCTTCTTGAGCTGCCTTTCTTGTTTTTGGTTGGGCAAGTCCCAATTGATTTGACCCCAAGTTCGTTGCAGTGACTTAGGCAGGCCATTGCGTTGACCCAGGTGGAGGTGGTGGTGGTGGTGCAGACTCATACTCATGGGGCAGTACACCACTATGTACCGTACATCATCCTCCATGGGCAGGCCATTGAGTTGACCCAGGTGGTGGTGGTGGTGGTGCAGACACATACTCATGGAGCAGTACACAACCATGTACCGGACATCATCCTCCAGGGGCAGGTCATTGAGTTGGCCCAGGTGGTGGTGGTGGTGGTGCAGACACAGACTCATGAGGCAGTACACCACCATGTACCGTACATCATCCTCCAGGGGCAGGCAATTGAGTTGGCCCAGGTGGTGGTGGTGCAGACACGGACTCATGAGGCAGTACACCACCGTGTACATCCTCCTGCAAGGGCAGCCATTGTGTTGACCTAAGACGTCTGCCAGTGCTTTTATTTTCGACATTTTCAGCAGCTTCTATGCAGCTCCCTGTGCCAGCCTCTCTGCCACACCCGAATACGTCAGCAGTTCTGGGCAGCTGATTGTGTCTGCTTCAAGGTGCACTACGCCGCACTTGGTTAGGCTCAATAGCCAGTCAGTGGAGCTGCCTAGAAGCTGCTGCTCGTACGAGTCCCGGGGTAGGCCAAATAGGCTGAATGGACTTGCCCAACCGTGAAATGAACTGAACCTCCAACAATCGTTTTACAGACTGGGGCCCTCAGTTGTGCTACAGTGATCATTTAATTATACAATTAAGTTAAATCATCATCTCATCTGGGATAATTCGATTTCTGAAGCTGAAAAGAAAAGCTTTCCCGTCTGTTGGCAGCGTTTACATGGATGGTGTGGCAGCAGAATAAACACTGCCACACCAGCGACACCACGCTCCCGAGTACAAGACCAACCTCATGGGTCATAACATATAACATACAGTGAGTCAATCATACATATAATGGCATGCAATCACACGTGTGATCCATACAATCACATGTATAATGGCATGCAATCACACGTGTGATCCATACAATCACACGTGTGATCCATACAATCACATGTATAATGGCATGCAATCACACGTGTGATCCATACAATCACATGTATAATGGCATGCAATCACATGGGTCTCCACATGCAATCGCATGGGTACTCACATGTATGATGGCATGACATCGCATGGGTATTCACATGCAATCACATGGATAATGACATGCAATCATAAATGTGATTACGTACTATCACATGGGTAATGGCATGGAATCACATGGGTAATCACATGCAATCACACGTGTGATAAGATACCATCACATCTTTCTACAGTTGAGGCCTTATGCATAGGGACCGGCATATCATATGATGTTGACCACATGCGAGTATGATACTATATGATATGATACAGATTGCATTATATGACATTGTATATAAATGGTAACTTTAGCCCTGTCAGACTGCTGGCCGGCATCATATGAAATCATATGATGACATGATATCATTTGATATCATATCATATTGCCATTCCCTACTTATGCAGGGCTCCAACCGAGCTGCTTTCCTCCGAGGACATGCAGATGCAGATGGTAGACGCTCTGGAGAATGAGGAAAGAAGGAAAGTCAGCAGTGATGATGATAGTGATGATGGTGATGATGATGTAGACGAGGATGGTACATGCAGATGAACATGGTAGACGCTCTGGAGAATGAGGAGGGAAGAAAAGTCAGCAGTGATGATGGTAGTTATGATGGTGACGATGTAGACGAGGATGGTACATGTAGATGCACATGGTACTTGCTGGTAGATGCAGATGGACGTTTAGATGCAGATGGTACATGCTAAGGAGAGTGAGGAAGGAAGGAATATAAGCAGTGATGATGATAGTGATGATGGTGATGATGCTGAGGATGATAAAGCACACTCTGGAGAGTAAGGAAGGAAGGAAAGTCAGTAGTGATGATGATGATGATGATGATGATGATGATGATGATGATGATGATGATGATGATGATGAAAATGATGATGGTGGTATTGATGATGATGACAAGGATGATGAGGATGTGCAGTTCACGCTATGTTGAGCTAAGTAACAGGAAGGAACGTCAGCAGTGCAATGATGAGGCTGATCTGATGAATGGTGTAACAGATGATGGTGAGGATTGATGGGTACACACTATGGAGAGTGAGGAAGAAGAGACAGTCAGAGAAGTGATGGGGTGATGATGTGATGCATTAGTTGCATGCATGTGATGATGATGAATGCGCTGAGTGCGTGGTGACCGGTGCGTGGTTGGTGACAGTGGTGATAGTGGTGTGGTTGGTGATTTGCATGGTGATTGAGTGGTCCGGGTGGTGACTGGTGTGGTGGTTCGATTTGATGCTGATGTGATATTGCTGATGATATTGATTTAGATGATGATGATGATGATAATATGATGATGATGATATGATGATGATATTGATGATGATGCAGTGATGATATGAGGCTATGATGCCCGTACACGCCTCTGCGAGAGCTAAGGCAAGGATAGGAAAGGAAAGTCAGCCAGTGATGATGATGGTGCATGATGATGCAGTGCTGCACTCAGTGATGCCGATGAGATTGATGGTACACACTCTGCCGAGAGTGAGAAGGCCAAGCGACAATCAGACCCAGTGATGGATGATGGTAGAATGCGATAGTGGTGATCGGTATGCATGGATATGGTGGTGGTGGGGTGGTTATAGGTGGCTGAAACAGGTGGTCGATACGTGGGGTTGGTGCGTGGTGATGATGGTGATGATGCGTGCCTGCTGGTGGTGGTGACGCTGATTGATGGGTTTGATGATGAGTATTGGATGATGAATGGTATGATGATATCAGAGCGCATGATAGCGTACACGCTGTCTGGAAGTTAGAGAGTAGAGACGAAAAGGATGCGGAAGTCAGCCAGTGATAATGATGGTGTATGATGCATGATGGTGATGATGATGATGATGATGATGTATGATGTGATGATGAATGATTAGCATGCTGATATCAATGATATGAGTTGTATTGCCTTGATAGATAGAGTGGTATTGATGATTGATGCGTGCGCTAATTGATGATGATGACAGCGATTGATTGAAGGATGATGCCGTGACCATCTGGGAGGAAGTTAGACTAAGAAAAGTTTCATGATTGATGAAGGATGATGTGATGGTACATAATCTGGAGAATGAGGAAGCGGATGCGAACAGTACAGCGAGAGGAAGAAGGGATGCTGTTGAGGGGATATATGTGATCGGGTATGCGACCCCTAGTGTATAGATTGATGACTCGCCATGGAATTAGAGGATTGGTGGGCGTCCATGCTGCGTGAATGGATGTCGCTGGTGATCGGTTGGGTGGGTGATGTGTGTGATGATGCAGAATGATTGCAGCTGACGTGGTTGTGGTGATGATGATGAGTGTGTGAGGCGATATGATGTATGAGCGATGAGGATGCATGGGTACCGCTTTGAAAGAGTGAGAGAAAGAAGAAAGTCAGAAGTGATGATGATGATGATGATGATGATGATGATGATGATGATGATGATGATGGTGGTGGTGGTGATCACCACCACTAAAGTACTGCAAATTTGATAAAGACTACTAACACCACCACCACCAGCACTAGCACCACTTCAACCACAACCATCACCACCACCACCTTTGGTCAGAGGCAGCCTCAAGCTCACCTGGCATACTTGAGGACCATCACTGATGACAACCAAAACCACCACTACCACTATCATGTCTGATACCACTACTAGCACCACTTCAACCACCACTAGCACCACCATCACCACCATCACCACCACCACCGCTACCATTGACAACAACCCAACACCAACATTGGTCAGGAACAGCCTCGAGCTCACCTGGCATTCTGGAGAACCATCATTGATAACAACCACTAACACCACAACCACAACCAAATCTGATATCACCACTAGCACCACTTCTACCACCACCACCACCACCGCTACCATCGACAACAACCCAACTGCTTTCGTTGGCAAGGAGTGGCATCACGCTCACCTGGCATCCTTGAGGACCATCGCTGATGACAAACCACAAACACCACAACAATATATGATAACACCACTATCACCACTTCAACCACCACCACCACTATCATCGACCAACCCCATTGTTTTCGTTGGCAAGGAGTAGCATCAAGCTCACCTAGCATCCTTGAGGACAATCATTGATGACCAAAACCACCACTACCACTACCACGATTATGTCTGATACCACCACTAGCACCACTTCAACCACCACTAGCACCACGACAACCACCACCACCATCGCTATCATCGACAACAACCCAACTGTTATCGTTGGCAAGGAGCAGCCTCAAGCTCACCTGGCATCCTTGAAGACCATCACTGATGACAACCAAAACCACCACTACCACTATCATGTCTGATACCACCACTAGCACCACGTCAACCACCACCACCACCACTATCATCGACAACAACCCAACTGTTTTCTTTGGCAAGGAGCAGCCTCAAGCTCACCTGGCATCCTTGAGGGCCAACATTACATTACCACCACTACCACTATCATTACCAATACCACCACCATTACTTGCAGTACCAATACTTTGATGAAGACCACCACCACCACCACCACCACCACCACCACCACGATCACCACAACCACCACCATTGGCAAGGAGTAGCATCAATTCACCTGGCATCCTTGAGGGCCATCATTACATCACCACCACTGCCACTACGATCACCACCACTACCACTAGCAATACCACTACGATCACCACCACTTCAATTACCACCACCACCACCATTACTTGCAGTACTAATACTTTGATGAAGACCACCACCACCTCCACCACCACGATCACCACCATTGGCAAGGAGTCGCATCAACCTCACCTTGCGTCCTTGAGGGCCATCATTACATCACCACCACTGCCACAACGATCACAACCACTACCACTAGCAATACCACTACGATCACCACCACTACAATTACTACCACCACCACCATTACTTGCGGTACTAATACTTTGATGAAGACCACCACGATCACCACCATTGGCAAGGAGTAGCATCAAACTCACCTGACATCCTTGAGGGCCATCATTGATGACAACACGATAGCCGGGTTCCAAGCCCTCTGCGTATGGGGGCAACAGGGACATTGTCAGAATGGAAGGCAGGGTGGGAGATAGTCAGGGTGATGGTGATGGTGGTATTGGTGGTTGTGGTGCAAGTTGTTGTATCTGGTGGTGTGGATGCGTGATGAGTGAATGATGGGATGTGGTGATGAATGGTAGACGCGATGGAAGATAATGATGCGCTGATGACATTTTCCTAGCGTGCCCTAACTGGATTCCAAATGTCTGCCCGCGGAGCTTGACTAGAGTATTAAGGGAGATTCGAGAAGCATCACGATATTCTACCGCCTCCTTTGCCTACAATCCCACCCAATGCCTGCATAGCCATCACTACCTGAGCCACAATACATGTCAGCGGGCCCGACTTGTACTGATTCGGACTATCTCTACCGCGTGGACAATCCCACCCAATTGCCCTGCATGGCCACCACCTGAGCCACAAACAGTCGGTCTGCGCTTGTACTGATTCTGGATATTATCACAACGCCATACCGCGTCTTGGGGGGTACAATTCAACAACCCAGATTGCCCTGCATGGCACCACCTGGCCACCAAACAGTCAATGTGCTGTTATAGATTCGGCTTATCTACTACCGCGTTGTGTAAATCCCACCCAATTGCCCTGCATGGCCACCACCTGAGCCACAAACAGTCAATACGCTTGTCTGATCCAACTATCTTTACCGCCGTGTAAAATCCCACCCAATTGCCCTGCATGGCCACCACCTGAGCCACAAACAGTCAGTGCGCTTGTCTGATTCGGCTATCTCTACCGCCGTGTACAATCCCCCCCAATCGCCCTGCATGGCCACCACCAGAGCCACAAACAGTCGGTGCGCCTTGTGGTGATCGGCTCTACCTCTACCGACAGGTGTTACAACCCACCCATCGCACTGCCATGGCCACCCTACTGAGCCACAAACAGTCGGTGCGCTTGTCTGATTCGGCTATCTCCACCGCCATGTACAATCCCACCCTATACTGATGTTCTGAAGCCCTCCAGGACTCTGTAAATCCACGCTGGGGCACACTGCGAGCGCAGGGGGGAGAACCAGAAAAGGAAAAGGGAAGCAGCCGGCGCCCGCCGCAACGAGCGGAGGAGCCGACAGCCGGCAACAGGCCAGCCAGCGCCCAGCGCGCAGCATGCAGCAGCGCAAGAACAGAGCACCAGATGCCGCAGAACCAGAGAGAAAGGCCGCAGAAGAAGCGCAGCCGCCAGGCGCAGCACGCCAGCGAGCACCAGCAGACGCAGCCGACGGATCAGCGCAGAGACCAGAGCATCAGGCAGCAGAAGGCGTCATCACCATTATAATCCTCACATCATAATCTCCTCCGCATCATATCATCCTCATCACCATCATCTCAATCCTCTCCTCCTCCTCCTCTTCCTCATCATCTTCATCACCATGATCATCCTCATCATCATCATCATCCTCCTCATCATCTATTCATCCTCTCACATATTTTCATACCCTCATCCTCATCATAATAATCCTCATCCTCATTCTCATCATCATCATCTTCATCGCCATTATCATCCTCATCCTTATCATAATCCTCATTCTCATCACCATTATCCTCATCCTCTTCACCATTATCGTCACGTACCTGCATGGCCACCTTTTGATCCACGGACATCAAGTGACTAAGTAGGGGCTTGCTCCAAGGTATCCGTGTCTGATTCGGCTATCTCCACCACTCAAGTGCTTATGGCATCCCTGTCTGATTCGGCATTCTGCACCACTTAAGTGCTTCGTGGTATCCGTGTCTTATTCGCCTATCTCCACCACTTTCGTGCTCATGGCAACCTTGTCCGATTTGGCTATCTCCAGCACCATGTCCACTCCCACTGACATACCCTGCATTGCCACCTACTGAGCCACAAACAGCAAGTGACCTAGTAGGGGCTTGCTCCAAGGCATCCGTGTCTGATTCGCCTATCTCCACCACTTAAGTGCTTATGGCATACTTGTCTGATTTGGCTAGCTCCAGCATCATGACCACTCACACTTACATACCCTGCATTGCCACCGTCTGAGCCACAAACAGCAAGTGACCAAGTAGGGGCTTGCTCCAAGGCATCCGTGTCTGATTCGCCTATCTCCACCACTTAAGTGCTTATGGCATACTTGTCTGATTTGGCTAGCTCCAGCATCATGACCACTCACACTTACATACCCTGCATTGCCACCTTCTGAGCCACAAACAGCAAGTGACCAAGTAGGGGCTTGCTCCAAGGCATCCGTGTCTGATTCGGCATTCTTCACCACTTAAGTGCTTATGGCAAACTTGTCTGTTTTGGCTAGCTCCACCATCATGACAACTCACACCCACGTACCCTGCATGGCCACCTACTGAGCCACAAACATCAAGTGACCTAGGAGGGGCTTGCTTTCCTCAGTCGCCATACACAAGCGGGTCAAACTATTTATTTGTGATCAACGTTGATCCGTTCTCTCAAGCTATCCCCTCAGCTAGCTGTTTCCAGCATCAAGTCCACTCCCACCCACTCACCCTGCTTGGCCACCTTGTGAGCCACAAACAGCAAGTGACCTAGTAGGGGCTTGCTTTCCTAAGTGGCCTTTCACAAGCATGGCCAACCAGTAATTTGTAAGGACCGGCATATCATATGATGCTGACCAAAGGCGATATCATACAAACCGCATCATATGATATTGTACGTGAATGGTAACTTTAGCCTAGTCAGACTGCCGGCATCATATGATATTATATGATGACATGATATCATATGATATCATTTCGCCGTTCCCTAGTTATGTGCGATCAATGTCCATCCTTTCTCTTCACTTACCTTTTCTGCTAGCTCCACCATCACCTCCCATCCCACCCACTCACCCTGCATGGCCACCTTCTGAGCCACAAACAGCAAGTGACCTAGTAGGGGCTCGCTCCCCTCAGTCGCCATACACAAGCGGGCCAAACTATTTATTTGTGATCAACGCCGATCCGTTCTCTCAAGCTATTCCCTCAGCTAGCTATTTCCAGCATCAAGTCCACTCCCACCCACTCACCCTGCATGGCCACCTTCTGAGCCACAAACAGCAAGTGACCTAGTAGGGGCTTGCTTTCCTCAGTCACCTTACACAAGCGGGTTGGACCAGTAATTTGTAGGGACCGGCATATCATATGATGCTGACCAAAGGCGAGTATGATATCATATGATACCATACAAACCGCATAATATGATATTGTATATGAATGATAACTTTAGCCTAGTCAGACTGCCGGCATCATATGATGTTATATGATGGCATAATATCATATGATATCATGTTTCCGTTCCCTAGTTATGTGCGATCAACGTCCATCCTTTCTCTGGACCTATTCCCTGGGCTAGCTATCTCCACCATAATGTCCACTCCCACCCACCCACCTTGCATGGCAACCTTCCGAGCCACAAACAACAAGTTGCCTAGTAGGGGCTTGCTTTCCTCAGTGGCCTTACACAAGCGGGTTGGACCAGTTATTTGTAGGAAATGGCAATATGATATCATATGATGCCGGCAGTCTGACTAGGCCAAAGTTATCATTTATAACCACTAGTCCTTATCATCATCACCCGCAGCAGCAGCAGCACTTACCCTGCATTGCCACCTTCTGAGCCACAAACAGCAAGTTGCCTAGTAGGGGCTTGCTTTCCTTGGTGGCCTTACACAAGCGGGGCAAACTATGTATTTGTAGGGACCGGCATGTCATATGTTGCCGACCAAAGGCGAGAATGATACCATAGGATATCATACGAACTGCATCATATAATATTGTATATAAATGGTACCTTTAGCCTGCTCAGACTGCCGGCATCATATGATATCATATTGCCCTTCCCTAGTTATGTGTAAGCATCGTCTATCCTTTCTCTCCACCTATCCCCTCTGCTATCTCCAGCATCATGTCCACTGTGCTAGCTCCACCATCTGTCTGATCCCACCCACGCACCCTGCATTGCCACCTTCTGAGCCACAAACAGCAAGTGACCAAGTAGGGGCTTGCTTTCCTCAGTCGCTTTACACAAGCGGGTCAAACTAGTTATGTGTGATCAACGTCAATCCTTTCTCTCCACTTATCTCCTCTGCTATCTCCACCATCACCTCCCATCCCACCCACTCACCCTGCATCGCAACCTTCTGAGCCACAAACAGCAAGTGACCAAGTAGGGGCTTGCTTTCCTCAGTCGCTTTACACAAGCGGGTTGGACCAGTTATGTGTGATCAACGTCGATCCTTTCTCTCCACTTATCTCCTCTGCTATCTCCACCATCACCTCCCATCCCACCCACTCACCCTGCATCGCAACCTTCTGAGCCACAAACAGCAAGTGACCTAGTAGGGGCTCGCTCCCCTCAGTCGCCATACACAAGCGGGTAAAACTATTTATTTGTGATCAACGCCGATCCGTTCTCTCAAGCTATTCCCTCAGCTAGCTATTTCCAGCATCAAGTCCACTCCCACCCTCTCACCCTGCATGGCCACCTTCTGAGCCACAAACAGCAAGTGACCTAGAAGGGGCTTGCTTTCCTCAGTCACCTTACACAAGCGGGTTGGAACAGTTATTTGTAGGGAATGTCAATATGATATCATATGATGCCGGCAGTCTGACTAGGCCAAAGTTACCATTTATAACCCCTCCTCATCCTCATCATCATCAGCAGCAGCAGGACTCACCCTGCATCGCAACCTTCTGAGCCACAAACAGCAAGTGACCAAGTAGGGGCTTGCTTTCCTCAGTCGCCTTACACAAGCGGGTCAAACCAGCTCTCTTCTTGGGAATGACCAGGAAGTGGGTGGGGGCCTGGGGGGTAATGTCCCTGAAGGCAAGGGCGTCATCGTCCTGGTAGATGATGGTGGCGGGGATGTCACCTGCAAAAGGATGTGTGTGTGTGTGTGTGTGTGTGGTGTGTGTGTGTGTGTGTAGTGGTGTGAGTGTTGTGTGAGTGTGTGTGTGTTGGTGTGGTGTGTGGTGTGTGGTGGTTGGTGGTGGTGGGTGGGGGGGGGGGGCGTGAGAGGCAAGGTCTCTGAATGGCAAGGGCGTCATCGTCCTGCCCGTAGATAGAATGATGAGAATGGCGGGTCGGATGTCACCTGCAAAAGGGAGTTTTCCATGGCTGTGGTGTTATGTGAGTGTTGTGTGCGTGTGGTGTTGGTGCGGGGGAGGGGGGCGGGCTGAGGGCTGAGGCTGCCGGGGGCCAAGCGTCTTCTGAAGGCCAGGCGTCATCGTCCGGACCGAGATGATAGGTGGCGTGGGAGGGGAGAGATGTAAACTAGCCAAGGGTGTAGGTGGGCTGTGATGAGAGGGGTGCGTGGGAGTCGTTGTCGTGTATGGGGTTTGTGTGTGGATGGTCTTGTGGTGGTGGGGGGGGGATGGGGGGGCAAGGTTCTGAAAGGCAAGGGCCACGTCATACTCATGGTAGATGATGTGTGGCGGGTGTCACCTACCAAAGCGGCGCACCCGCAGGGAGGGGAGGGGGGTGGGGGGTGGGGGGCGGGGGGAGGAGGTAGTGGGTGGTGGATAGGGGGGGGTGTGGGAGGTTGGCGGCGTGGGGGCGGGTGGGGGGGTACCAGGGGGGGTGGGTGGGTGCGGGGGGGCTCGGACGGGGTGGGGGTGGCAAAGGGGGTTTGGGGAGAGGGGATGGGGGTGGGGGGGTAGGGGGTCGTTGGGTGGGGGCGGTGTTGGGAGGATATGGTACTGGGAGTGAAGGGGTGCGGATGGGCGGAGGTCGTCAAGTAGGGATCGGGGGGGAGGGTGTTTATTGGTAGTGTGTGAGTGGGGGAGTGTGTAGGGAAGGGAGACGTGAGTAGAGTGATGTGTGTGTGTGTCTGCTGAATGTGAGTGAAAGGCGTGTAGATTGTGAGTGTTGAGTCTGTGAGTGTTGAGCCTGTGAGTGTGAGTGTGTGTAGTGATGTTGTGTGTGTGTGTGTGTGATGTGAGTGTTGAGTAGAGTGTGAGTGGGGGGGTGGTAGTGTGTGGGTGGGGAGATTGGGCCGGGGGGGGGGCGGATCGTTGGGGTCGGGGAGGTGATATTAGGGTTTGAGCGATGGCAGCGATAGAAGTGGGTTGGGTTGTGTGTGCCGTGATGGGGATGTGATGGAGGGTGTAGCGACGGAAGGTGTGTGAGTGGTGGTGGGTGTGCGGGTGTGTGTGGTGGGTGGTGGGGGGGGGGGGGGGGCTAGGGGGGTAATGCCCTCCTAAAGGGCAAGGGCGGGATCACTCCTGGCAGGATGATGGTGGTGGGGATGTCCACCTACCAAAGGGTGTGTGTATGTGTGAGTGAGTGTGTGTGGGTGGGGGGGGCGTGGGGACTGGGGGGTAATGCTCCTAAAGGCAAGGGCGGGACCATCCTGGTAGATGATGGTGGCGGGGATGTCACCTACAAAAGTGTGTGTGTATGTGGGTGTGTGTTGTGGGGGGGGGGGGGGGGGGGGGGGGGGCTGGGGGGTAATGTTCCTAAAGGCAAGGGCGGGATCATCCTGGGTAGATGGTGTGGTGATGTTGTCACCTGCAAAAGGGTGCGTGTGTGTGTGGGGGGGTGGTGGGGGGGGCTAGGGGGTAATGTTCCTCAAGGCAAGGGCGTCATCACCCAGGTAGATGATGGTGGTGAGGTTGTCGCCTGCAAAAGGGTGTTTGTGTGTGTGTGGGTGGGGTGTGTGTGTGGGGGGGGGTGGGGGGGTGGGGGGCTAGGGGGGTAATGTTCCTCAAGGCAAGGGTGTCATCACCCTGGTAGATGATGGTGGTGAGGATGTCACCTGCAAAAGAGGAGCGGGGGATTAATGGGGCACTGTTTCTTCTGTGTGGTGGGGTGATGGAGGGGGGAGGGAGAGAGAGGGGGGGAGTGGGGGGGACCTCCACCCTAACGCCCTTGGGCATGACCGCCTGGGTGACCTCTGCCCTGCCGGATGGGGGGCCAGAGGAGGAGGGGGGGGGGGGGGGGGGGGGGGGGGGGGGGGGCTCCCGTCTATCTGAAGTCCTTAAATACTCCTAATGGAGTACTAGATGGCAAAGATAGATGAGGGTGGCCGGGATATCGCATGCAAAAGGGGAGCAGGGGATTAAGGGCAGAGATAATGTTTCCGCTATATAAACCTTTTGCTACTTTTGACCCCGTTTTGTCCCCAATTCCTGCTTTAGGTAATGATAATGATAACGCCTGGTGGGGTGTGGTGTTCAGGGAGCCCGTCGTACGCGGGTGGGGAGCGGTCTCATACCTCAACTGGACAAGCTGCCATCGCGATTGACAACGACCTGCAACGCCAAGAGCGCCCGAAGGGGGAGTCAAACCCCCGACTCTTCATCCTCAAGCGATCTGTTTTTCCTGCTATAAAGAACCCAACTTTATGGCCCTAAATGGCTCTAAAATGTATAAAAAAGTAGAAGGACGCTGTCCCTGGAGGAGGCCTAAACCCATAAAGCTATACCATACACACAAGTAGAAGGACGCTGTCCCTGGAGGAGGCCTAAACCCATAAAGCTATACCATACACACAAGTAGAAGGACGCTGTCCCTGGAGGAGGCCTAAACCCATAAAGCTATACCATACACACAAGATTAATTGGCAAAGGACCCTTTACCAAACTGAATTAGAGTAGATACTGAGCCGGCTGGGTCATTCGCTAGCTGGCTCGCATTTGCCAAGTATCTCTAACAACGTCGGTTATCAACAAACTCCTGAAACCTGTACTCTTTGCGGTACGCCTACGGGTTCTTAAACCAAAGTGCGTGTTCAGAAAATACGCAATTTTTTTAATAAATAGATTACTATTTATTACTTAGATTTAAAAGATACGCTAAGATTTTAAAGGCTGCCTTACAGTAATAACACAAATTCTGAACTGAAAACAAATCTCTGATTAAGGGGGCACTGTTTCTTTTCTGGGCTCCTCGTAGCAGCTTCCAACCAGCTCCATGAGCCAACCACTGGAGCACGCCCAAAGCTGCATTTTAGCTGCATTTGAATGCAGAGGTTTTTCCTTTTCAGAAAGGAGGTCTTCTGGTAGCAATCAGGGATTTGGCGTCTTTCAATGTTGGGCTCCTAGTAGCGATTTGGATAGGCGGCCTGAGGGGCCGGCCCGGAGGGGGTGGGGGGCGGGGCCGAGATTTGGGTCTTTTCGTAGCGGATGGCTTGGCCAAACCAGGGTCCCAGGTAGAAGCCACTGCTGGTAGCCAGACACTGGAGTAAGCCCAAGGCTTTCAGCTGCATTTTTGGCGGAGCCCCCCCTTCTGGGGGGCGGGAGCCCCCAGGGTTACCCATTTGTCCGTCCATCCAACCATCCATCCGTCTGACCGTGATGAAGCCCGACACGTCAGCCAACGGTCTCGTAACTAACTCGCTTCCGTTGCCACCTGTCGCTCCCTCGCGATCACTCTCCGCCAATTTTTAGCGTCACAGGCGACGCTGCATCGAACTTGTATCATGAGTGCCTGTCATGTCAGCTTTACCACGCAAAAGCTAGCCTCGGGTTTGGACCAAGGACGGGTAAAGGCAGCTGCCTAGAAGCTGCAACGTGCAGCTAAAAAAAGTAACAATCTAAGGGGGTCAGTCCGGTTGATACCGATAAGCTTTGCCTCCCCACACCCACCTTCCCACCCCTTCTCCTCATCCACCACTACCAACACCATAACAACTACCATAACCAACAACACAACCACAACAAACACCATAACAACTACCAATAACAACAACACCTCCACCACTACCAACACCATAACAACTGGCACCACCACCAACAACCCCACCACCATGAAGGAACACATCGCCTCCCCGTTCATTTCCTGAAGATCTGTCACCCCAATCACCATCACCTCTACCACAAAAATCACCATCACCACCACCACCACTGCCCCTACACTTATCCAATCACAATCACAATCACCACCACCACTAGCACCACAATAAGCTCACCAGCAATGAACTAGTCAAAGGTGGTGGGGGCATCAGATTTTACTGCGCTGCAAGCTTATTCCTTGCCTTCAGTCACCCCCACCCCCATCACCTCCACCACCACAATCACCATCACCGTCCCCACACTTATCCGAACCCCTGCCCCCATCACAATCACAATAACGATCACCACCACCACCACAATTAGCTCACCAGAAATGATCTTGTCAAAGATGGTGGGGGCATCAGAGTCTGCCGCGCTGCAAGCAGTGTGGGGAGGGGAGGTGTTGGTGAGTGCGTGTGGGTGTGTGTGGGTGTGTGGGTGTGTGTGGGTGTGTGGGGGTGGGGGTGGGGTGGGGGTGTGGGGGGGGGGTGTTGGTGTTGGTGAGTGCATCAGAGTCTGCCGCGCTGCATGCAGTGTGGGGGAGGGTGTGTGTTGGTGTTGGTGGGGGTTGATGGGAGGGTGTGTGTTGGTGTTGGTGGGGTCGGGGTTGGTGGGGAGGGTGTGTGTTGGTGTTGGTGGGGATGGTGGATGTTGGTGTTTGGCGTTGGGGGGGGTGGGGGGGAGGGTGTGTGTTGATGTTGGTGGGGAGGGTGTGTGTTGGTGTTGGTGGGGAGGTGGGTGTGGTGTTGGTGTTGGTGGGGTGGGGTGGGGGGGAGGGTGTGTGTTGATGTTGTGTGTGTGTGTTCGTGGGGGGGGAGGGGAGGGAGGGGGGGAGGGGGGGGTGAGGGTGTGTGTTGGGTTGTGGGGGGTGGTGGGGTGGTGGAGAGGGTGTGTGACTGTGTGTGAGGTTTGTGTGTGTGTGTTCGTGGGGGGGAGGGGGGGAGGGGGGGGGGGAGGGGGGGGGTTGGTGGTGGGGAGGGTGGGTGCTGTTGTTGTTGTTGTTGTTGGTGGTGGTGGTGGTGTGTGTGTGTGCCGCATTAATAATAAAGTAAATAAATAATTGGGTGTGTGTGTGGGGGGGGATGGTGTGTGGGGGGGGGGGGAGGGTGTAGGTGATGGTCAGGGTTGGGGGTTGGCGGGGAGTGTGTGTGTTGTTGGTGTTGGTGAGTGCATCAGAGTCTGCCGCGCAGCAAGTACCAGAAGTGTACATCTCATATCAGTTGAGAATAAGTTGGTTGTACATCTCATATCAGTTGGGAATAAGTTGGTCGTACATATCAAATCAGTCCAGAATAAGTTGGTTGTACATCTCATATCAGTTGAGAATAAGTTGGTTGTACATCTCACATCAGTTGAGAATAAGTTGGTCGTACATCTCATATCAGTTGAGAATAAGTTGGTCGTACATCTCATGTCAGTGATTTCATGTGATACCATATAGCCGTTCCATACTCATAAGCCCAATGAAATGGTGCCAAAGACCCCCCCCCCCCCCCCCCCCCAATTAGCAGTGTGAAGACCCCCCCAATTAGCAGTGTGGGGACCCCCCCAATTTGCAGTGTGAAGACGCCCCCAATTAGCAGTGTGAAGACGCCCCCAATTTGCAGTGTGAAGACGCCCCCAATTTGCAGTGTGAAGACGCCCCCAATTTGCAGTGTGAAGACGCCCCCAATTTGCAGTGTGAAGACGCCCCCAATTTGCAGTGTGGGGACGCCCCCAATTTGCAGTGTGGGGACCCCCCAATTAGCAGTGTGAAGACCCCCCCAATTAGCAGTGTGAAGACCCCCCCAATTAGCAGAGTGGGGACCCCCCCAATTTGCAGTGTGGGGACCCCCCCAATTTGCAGTGTGAAGACCCCCCCAATTTGCAGTGTGGGGAACCCCCAATTTGCAGTGTGAAGACCCCCCCAATTAGCATTGTGAAGACCCCCCCAATTAGCAGTGTGGGGACGCCCCAAATTGCAGTGTGGGGAACCCCCAATTTGCAGTGTGGGGACCCCTCAATTTGCAGTGTGGGGACCCCCTTAATTTGCAGTGCGAAGACCCCCCCAATTTGCAGTGTGGGGACCCCCCCAATTTGCAGTGTGGGGACCCCCCCAATTTGCAGTTTGGGGACCCACCCAATTTGCAGTGTGAAGACCCACCCAATTTGCAGTGTGAAGACCCACCCAATTTGCAGTGTGGGGACCCCCCAATTTGCAGTGTGAAGACCCCCCCAATTTGCAGTGTGGGGACCCCCCCAATTTGCAGTCTAAGGACCCCCCAAATTTGTGGTGTGAGTTCTAAATTCAGAATATTGAAAACTGCACTATGGGACTGAAGCTATTTAGATTGGGTTCAGCCTATCACTGTTTCTTTTGGGGGCTACGTGTAGCAGCTTCTAGCCAGCACCCTCTCCCTGTCCTTGAGCCAAACCTGAAGCTAGCTAGTGCCCGGTAAGCTGATATGAGAAGCAGCCCAATGCAGCTTCAAGCATTGGGTTTGACCCAGTGGCTGGCTATTGTAGCTGGAGGGAAGCTGCCAAGAGTAGCCCAAAAATGAAAGTGCGGCCCATGGGGTGTGGGGAAAGGAAACCATCCCATGCAGGATAAGCCAGTGATCAGCGCATAGCGAACCAGGGGTAGCCAGACAGTCAAAGGCTTGCTGGTTACAGGCGCACACACAGCTGGACCAACAAACACACACACATGCGCACACACACACAAGCGTACCCATACATTTACATGACAGGCTTTATTATAATCCAGACAAGGTAAAGCAACTTTCATGACAAAGCAGGTATGCGCCCAAGATGCTCATAACGGTATGAACTGGCTATATTTTTTCTGCAGGCAGGGGGTGCTGTCATAAAAGCATATGCACATAAACATACGACCATGCATAAAGTATAAGGTTTGGAACCCACACCTCCAGTATGCATGCTTGGTCATGTGGCAGGACCTCTACCTGCTTGTGATTTTGTGAAGCATCCATTCTGCTGCAAATAAGCTCTGGATTACTGGATTCGCTCACAAACAGTCTACGCTCCACAGTCCCATACTAACCAACCTAGATCATGTTTTCCCCTTTCATCGGACTACTTTCGCCATTTGCGACTCGGAATCAAACTATCAAGCGATCAAGCAAGGAATTTATCACGTAGATATCGATGAGCGACTTGTGATCCAGCAATCGATTTCGTAAACCGCCCATCGGAGTTTTCTCCGACCTACCTGGCAGCGGCCTTGGCAGCATCAACCTCGGAAGCCATGGCTCGAACGGATTGGCGAAGAGGAGCGACGAAGCTTCGACTGTATCGAGTAGTAGATCTGAGAGACCGAACGGAGGAAAGACTGGCTTTGAAGGACAACATTGGCGATGACTCGATAGTTGGAGTCGGGCGTTCTTATCCCACTGGTATTGGGCCTGGCCGGGCCTGGCTGGGCGGAGGGGGAGGGGGGGAGGGGCGGTGTAGCTGGGTCCAGCTCTGGAACACGTTTTGCCACAGGGGCAGGGGCCCTGTTTTGGCTTGTCTCAAGACCGGTTTAGAAGTTTTAAATCAGAACCAAACTTTGGCCCGGGCCCCCCGAAGCTCCCCCCTCCTCGGGCCTGGGGAGATTTAGCAAGTTCTGTTGGCGTTGTTTGTTGGCGTTGGCGTTGGCGTTGCGGTTGTGAGTTTGTGACTTGTGAGGACGTTGGGGTTGGGTTGGGCTGGGATCGATAATTTGTGCAATGAGTCGCATACACCCTCGCGGTGTCAAGTAGACTTTAACCTGTAATGTAATGTAATGTACCGGTAATGTAATGTAATGTAATGTAATGTAACGTAATGTAATGTAATGTAATGTAATGTAATGTAATGTAATGTAATGTAATGTAATGTAATGTAATGTAATGTAATGTAATGTAATGTAATGTACTGTACCGGTAATGTAATGTAATGTAATGTAATGTAATGTAATGTAATGTAATGTAATGTAATGTAATGTAATGTAATGTAATGTAATGTAATGTAATGTAATGTAATGTAATGTAATGTAATGTAATGTAATGTACCGTAATGTAATGTACCCCTCATCATCAGGACATGTATGCATTCTTACATTCCAATAGTAGCCAAACCCAGCCAGACAGGATCATCAGGAGCAGGTACAGCAGCAGACCGACGCAGCAGGAAAGCAGGAGCAGCAGCAGACGTTGGAGGGGCGGTGTAAAATCGACCAGAAAGACGTACGTTACCTTCACATATCGTCTTATCCACGGTAGCCTCTTTAGCGATTACAATGGTCAAGTGGTAGACCAGATTGCTAAGGTACGAAGAGTCGGGGTTTCGATTTCCCCTCCAGTCGCTCATGGCGTTGCAGGTCGTCGTCTACCGCGATGGTAACTTGTCCAGTTGGGGTAGGAAATCGCTCCCCACCCGCGTACGACGGGCTCCCTTAACACCACGCCCCACCAGGCGAATTATCTTATCCACGGTGACTATAGCAAGCTCTGGCTTACGCTGTGGTGTCCTTAACTTCACGTCCTGTGAGTGACTGTATTACACGGATGTAACAATTTCAATTTCAATTTCAATGTCGTCTAATCTGATCATTTCGGCAATAATTCTTGCCCCGCTTTTTCGGTTTACCGCTTTCGGTACTACTTCTTGCCAAATTGGTCAGCGCTTAAGCGCACACAAACGTCAAATTGGTCAGCGCTTTTTTGTGCAACAAGCGCAAAAACTGCGTGTTGCGCCCACATGGGGTTGAAAAAACTGCGCGAAACGCGCAGAGGGGCTCAAAAAGGCAGCGTGGCTCCACGCTGCTGCGTGCGCTTAGTACCGTAGTACCCTGCGGGAAATATCTTACTGCACTTCTATATTGAAGAGAAACAGTAAATGCATGTCCTGCTCAACCTTGCCATCATCCAATGATCCAAAGGTAATCCATCTTGTTACAGTGTTACCTAGTAACTTGATTATCTTGCCATCACTAAAAGGCAATCCATCTTGTTATAGTGTTACATAGTAACTTGATTGTCTTGACATCACTAAAAGGCAATCCATCGTGTAGACCGGTTAAATTGCCATCACTTAAAGGCAATCCATCTTGTTACAGTGTTACCTAGTAACTTGATTATCTTGCCATCACTAAAAGGCGATCCATCTTGTTATAGTGCTACTTAGTAACTTGATTGTCTTGCCATCACTAAAAGGCAATCCATCGTGTAGCCCGGTTACGTTGCCACCATTCAAAGGTAATCCATCTTGTTACAGTGTTACCTAGTAACTTGATCATCTTGCCATCACTAACAGGCAATCCATCTTGTTACAGTGTTACCGTAGGCACAGGATTAATTGGCAAGATTAAGAGTTGGCAAATGGCTTTTTTTCATTTTTGATGTCTAGAAAAATACGGCCTGGCATTAGTTAACACGAGACGGCGTGAGAGTATAATAATCAAACACGCAGTAAAAAAACTTTGACAGTTATATGCTCCCAACCAACATTTCCCAACCTGTGAAAATAATCCTGAGTTCCCCATCGCCCCCCCCCCCCCCCCCCCCCCCCCCCCCCCCCCCCCCCGCCCCCCCCCGCCCCCCCCCCCGCCCCCCAAGCACCATGGTATCAAGGCATCCTATGCCACTGTGTGGGAAGTTGCTGCGTCGGGCTAGCTGAGCTGTGCTGTGCAGAGCAGGGCCCCTTATGCCAGAGCAGGCCCCCCTGATGCAGAGTGATGAGTGGCTGTGTCCAGTCCGCGTCATGAATGGCGTGGCCTCCCGGATCAAAATCTTCGACCCCCATCTTCGATCTATCTAGGTTAGGGTTCACGCCTCGAACCACCTACCACAACACACGCAGGACACCTTACTCCCCGTGCCCTTCGCTCCTTACATCGCAACTCTCTTCCGGCCTTCACAACTTCACGTCGCGCAGTACTTTCTACCTCCCACACCTACCACCCTCGTACCAAGGTCCCCGCAACTCTGAATTTAATAGCCAACACGGCCCCTTTCTCTTTCCCCGGATCGACCAGAACTGTCCTCGCTTCCGGATCTGCTTCCCCAGCATGCAGCAGCAAGCCTTTTCTCGCAACTTGCGCGCCGGAATCGTCCCATCCAAGTCGGTAGCATGCAACCGTAGCTGGCATGCGGTCAACTCCAAGGCCATCAGGGCCAGAGGTGTATCATGCATGGTGGGTTGCTAGCCATGCGCTAGATGAGAATGCACTGTGATGCAATCATGCGTGTGTGTAGTTGAGGCTCAGATCTGTGGCTGTACCATGCAAACGTAGGTGGCATGTGGTCCACTCCTAGGCCAACATGGCCAGAGGTGTATCATGCATGGTGGGTTGCTAGCCATGCACTAGATTTTGATGCACTGGGATGCAATCATGCGTGTGTGTAGTTGAAGGCCAGAGCTGTGACTGCAGTATGCAACCGTAGCTGGCATGTGGTCCATTCAGGTGTACCATGCATGGTGGGTTGGAAATCTTCCAAAAGTCAAGGGTGCACTGGTTTGCAATCATGCGTGTGTGTAGTTGGAGGTCAGCTGTCACTGTAGCATGCAAACGTAGCTGGCATGTGGTCCATTCAGGTTTATCAGGCATGGTGGGCTGGCAATCATTCAAAAGCCAAGAGTGCACTTGTATGCAATCATGCATGTGTGCAGCTGAGGGTCAGAGCTGTCACTGTAGCATGCAACCGTAGCTGGTATTTGGTCCACTCCTTGGCCATCAGGGCCAGAGGTGTATCATGCATGGTGTTTTGCTAGCCATGCGCAAGATGTGGATGCACTGGGATGCAATCATGGCTCAGAGCTGTGGCTGTACCATGCAAGCGTAGCTGGCATGTGGTCCACTCCTAGGCCAACATGGCCAGAGGTGTATCATGCATGGTGGCTTGCTAGCCATGAGCTAAATGTGGATGCACTGGGATACAATCATGGGTGTGTTTAGTTGAAGGCTAGAACTGTGTCTGTAGTATGCAACGTAGGTGGCATGTGGTCCATTCAGGTGTACCATGCACGGTGGGTTGGCAATCTTCCCAAAGCCAAGGGTGCACTGGTGTGCAATCATGCGTTTGTGTAGTTGAGGTTCAGAGCTGAGACTTTAGCATGCAACCGTAGCTGGAAAGGTCAGAGCTGTGACTGTAGCATGCAACCGTAGCTGGCAAGGTCAGAGCTGTGACTGTAGCATGCAACCGTAGCTGGTATGTGGCCCGCAACAAGGCCCTAATGGCCAGAGGTGTATCATGCATGGTGGGCTGGCAATCTTAAAAAAAGCCAAGTGTGCACTGGTATGCAATCATGCATTTGTTTAGTTGGAGGTCAGAGCTGTATCTGTAGCATGTGCAAAATCAGCTGGAACGGGGCCCACACCAATTAAACAAGTTCTATGCTGTGTCTCAAGCGACGCTAAAAAACGGAGGAGAGTATTCGCATCCCAGCGACAGGTGGCAACGGAAGGGTTTTAGTTTCGAGACCGTAAGCTGAAGTGACAGGCTTTGTCTCCGGGGGGCGGTCAAACAGACAGCAGGGAAACCTTGGGGGCTCCCGCCCGTGTGAGGCGGGGGCTCCGCCAAAAATTGTGCTTGACAAATTAAGGGTACACGCACCACTTTGCAAATGCAAGTCAAGCTTAGTATGAGTAACTTTCTATACAATTTTCGGCTCTATTAGCCAGAGGTGAATCATGCATGGTGGGTTGGAAATCTTGCAAAAGCTAAGTGTACACTGGTATGCAATCGTGCATGTGTGTAGCAGGGTACTACATAGCGTGCGCGGCAGCGCGGTGCCGCGCTTCCTTTTTGAGCCCCTCTTCGCGAAACGCGCAGTTTTTCCACCCCCCTGTGGGCGCAGCGCACAGTTTTGACCAATTTGACGTTTGTGCGCTTTAAGCGCTGACCAATTTGGCAAGAAGTAGTACCCTGGTGTGTAGTTGAAGGCCAGCTGTCACTGTAGCATGCAACCGTAGCTGTCGTGTGGTCCATTCAGGTGTATCAGGCATGGTGGGCTGGCAATCTTCCAAATGCCAAGAGTGCACTGGTGTGCAAGTATGCATGAATGCATGAATGCATGAAAGGAACACTTCCAAGCAATGGAAACAATGAAAAACAAACAAACAACTGAAGACACACTGGAAAAACACTGGAAACACTGTAAAAACAATGAAAAACACTGAAAACAATGAAAAACAATGAAAAACAATCAAACAACTGGAAACACACTGTAAAAACACTGGAAACACTGTAACAACACTGAAACAACAACGGACATATATATCCTATAGTTGTACCCAGGCCACCGCAGCAGCCCATTCACCAAGGTCCTCATCCTTCCCATTGACTCAAATTGTTCTCATCCCCTGCTCTCCCACCTATTTGTGTAATGTTGGTCTCAAGGCCGCAACAGATGAAAACAGATGAAAACAGAAGAAACAGAACTGAAACAAAACTGAAACAAACACTAAAACAAAGACTGAAGTAAACACTGAAACAAACGCTGAAACAAACACTGAAACAAACACTGAAGCAAACACTGAATTAAACACTGATGCAAACACTGAAACAAACACTGAAACAAACACTGAAACAAACACTGAAACAAACACTGAAACAAACACTGAAACAAACACTGAAACAAACACTGAGAACTAAAACTGAAAACTGAAAACTGAAAACTCTGAAAGATACACTTACTAAAACGTATATCCTCTTGTTTCTCCCCAGGCAGCCACAGCAGCCCCTCACACGAAGGCCCTCATCCTACCCATTGAATTACATTGTTCTTATCCCCTGCTCTCCCACCTAATACCATACTTGTGTAATGTTGATCTCAAGGCCGTTCCTGCTGAAAACTGAAAACACCGAAAGAAACACCGAAAGAAACACCGAAAGAAACACTGAAAACTGAAAAAACTCTGTAAGAATAATGAAACAACACCGAAAAGAAAAAGAAAAAACATTCCCATCCTCTTCTTGGTACCCAGGCCACCACAGCAGCCCCTGAAACCAAGGGCCTCATCCAACCCATAGACTTGAATTGGTCCCACCCCCTGCAGCCTTGCTCTCCCACGTAATATTTGTGTTTTGTTGTTCCCAGGCCGCTTCAGCTAAGACCTGAAATAAAGTGGAAGAAATAATTTAAAAACTGAAAAACGCTGAATGAAACACTTCAAACTGAAAACTGAAAAAGACTAAAAAAACTAAAAAAACTTAAAAAAACTTAAAAAACTGAAAACAGAAAAAACTGAAAAAACTGAAAAAAACTGGAAACTGAAAGTCCTC
>JACBWV010000318.1:501560-516560 GCA_013435795.1 Chlamydomonas sp. ICE-L | reverse complement strand
GATGGATCAATTGGAATTCAGGAAGGAGCACGCGCTCAACTGCAACATGCATACCCCACCACCACCACCACCACCCCCACCCCCACCCCCACCCCCACCCCCACCCACCCACCCACCCACCACCACCTCCACCCACCCACCCCTAAAGGTCCGCTGCTTTATCAACGACAACGTTTCTCGATGGATCATGTGGTATTCTGGAAGGAGCACATCCGAGCATCCATGTGTTGGTGGTCTGGATGCTGTCTCTTCTGCTTCAGGTACAGAATTATCTTGAATTTGAATTTTGAATTTGAATTTGGACTTCTTCTTCAACCCAAACTCCTAATTTAAACTTGAGCCTGGCCATGGTCCTGACTTTGAATTTGAATTTGAATGTGAACCTAAACTTCAGCCCCATCTTCAAATCAAACTTGAAATATTTGAGCTTGCATGCCGTCACTCCTGGGTCAGGCATAGGATTAGCTTGGATTTGGATTTGAATTTGAATTTGAATTTGAATTTGAAATTGAACTTCAAACCCATCCTCTAATCATACTTGAAATACATATAACATCTTGTCTCATCGGCTGTATTGTACCCTACCATTAAAAGCTAGAGTGACAGAGTGACTCAGAAACCACAGCAACCTCAGTACCCTGACCACAAGAGCCTGCATGCGTTGGTGGTCTCGATGCCGGTGGTCTCGATGGTCTCGGTGGACTCGATGGTCTCGGTGGTCTTGATGGTCTCGGTGGTCTCGATGGTCTCGATGGTCTCGGTGGTCTCGATGCCGTCTATTCTGGGTGAGGTACATAATGTTTTTGGATTCATACCAGAGCTTCAGCATCACTGATTTTTTTTCGTATCTGACAGCGCAAATCTTATTACGTTTTTGTATTTGCCTCCTCCCAGGACAGCATCCTTAATACAAATTCATTCGATTGTAATCAATTTTGGTCAATTTAAGTCAATTTAAGTCAAGTTCAGTTTAGGTCTCTTATAACAATAATTTTAGCCAAGACGGGGTATAATATTACGATCGTAAAATATGATGGGAAAATATCCCTGTTAAGCATGATCCTGGATTTGAATATAAATTTGAATGTGATCCCAAACTTCAGCCCCATCTTCAAATCAAACTTGAACTATTTGAGCTTGCATGCTGTCCCTCCTGGGTCAGGCATAGGATTAGCTTGAATTTAAATTTGAATTTGGACTTCGCACCCATCTTCAAATCAAACTTGAATTACTTGAGCTAGCATTTGTTTGTCTGGATGCCGTCCCTCCTGGGTCAGGTATAGGATGAGCTTAAATTTGAGTTTAAATTTGAATTTGGATTTGAATTTGAATTTGAACTTAAAACCCATCCTCGTAATAAACTTAGAATACTTCAGCTTGCATGTATCAGTCTGGATACCGTCGCACCTGGGTTAGGCATAGAATTAGCTTGAATTTGAATTTGATTTGATTTAAACTTTAAAACCGTCTTCAAATCGAAATTGCCGTCGCACCTGGGTTAGGCATATAATTAAGTTGAATTTGAATTTGGACCTCACATCCATCTTCAAATCGTACTTGAATTACTTGAGCTTGCATGTGTCAGGCTATATGCCGTCACTCCTGCGTCAGGCATGATATAAGCATGAATTTGAATTTGAATTTGAATTTCAAACCCATCTTGATATCAAACTTGAAATACTTAAGCTTGCATGTGTCAGTATAGATGCCGTCACACCTGGGTCAGGCATAGGATTAGCTTGAATTTGAATTTGATTTGAGTTGAACTTAAAAACCGTCTTCAAATCAAAATTGAAATAATTGAGCTCACATGTGTTTGTCTGGATGCCGTTACTCCTGGGTCAGGCATGGGATAAGCTTGAATTTGAATTTGAACTTCAGCTTCAAACCCATCTTCAAATCAAACTTGAATTTCTTGAGCTTGCACGTGTTGGTCTGGATGCCGTATTGCCATCACTCCTGGGTCAGGCATAGGATTAGCTTGAATTTGAATTTGAATTTGGACTAAACACCTCTCTTGAAATCAAAAATGAAATCCTTGAGGTTGTGTGTGTCGGCCTGGATGCAGTCCCTCTTGGGGCAGGCAAACGATGAACTGAATTTGAATTTGGGTTTGAATGTGAACTTAAACTTCGAAATCATTTTCAAATCAAACTTGAAATACTTGAGCTTGCATGTGTTGGTCTGGATGCCGTCACTCCTGGGTCAGGCATAGGATTAACTTGAATTTAAACTTGAATTTGAATTTGAAGTCGCAAATGCTCCTGAGCCTGATTTCCAAAGTCATCTGCCTCGGTATGGTACCATGGAATTTGAATTTGAATTTGAATTTGAATTCGCAAGTGCACCTGAGCCTGATTTCCAAAGTCATCTGCCTCGGTAGGTTATCATGAAATTTGAATTTGAATTTGAATTTGCAAGTGCACCTGAGCCTGATTTCCATCGTCATCTTCCTCGGTAGGTTATCATGGAATTTGAATTTGACTTTGAAGTCGCAAGTGCACCTAAGCCTGATTTCCAATGTTATTCGGACTGCAAAATGCACACATTTAAGCATGTGAAAATTGCATGATGCTGGTAGCTTGGATGTGGCCATCTCCAAAGACGGCGTCAATTAGATGCGTGGGAATGATGTTGTTAATGGGTCGCGTGTAGGGTAATTCAAAGCGCGCGCTTTTGCGCTTTTGAGCGCTGAATTTTTGACCCGCTCTGCGCTTTAAGCGCAGTTTTTTGCACCCCCCTGTGGGCGCAGCAAGCAATTTGTGCGCTTTTTGCACTACAAAGCGCAGTTTTTTTGTTTTCAAGTGCGCTGAAGCGCTGGCCAATTTGGCCATTTGAAGTACCCGGGTCGAGTGGTGCAGAGAACTGAATACATCAATTTTGTGTATTTATTTTTTCCTTGGACTGCAGCATATGAAAATTGCATGATGCAGATGGCTTGGGTGTGGCCATCTCCAATGCTGGTGGTCAGCTGGATGCGTGGCGATGATGTGGTTGATGGGTCACGTGGTGCTGAAAACTGGTTGCATCCATTTTTTTGCGTTTTGCATTTTGTTTTGCATCTTCATTTTTTTGCTTGGACTGCAACATATGAAAATTGCATGGTGCAGGTAGCTTGGGTGTGGCCATCTCCAACGATGGTGTCAACTGGATGCGTGGCGAGGATGTGGTTAACGGGTCACGCGGTGCTGAGAAGGAGGCGGACGTGGGCAAGATGATGGGGCCCAATGAAGACTGGTGGTGCTTTGACACGGCACACTTATCGGTGTCGGATGTGCAGGTGGGTGGGTGGGTGGGTGGGTGGGTAGGGAGAGGGGGGGGGGTGCATGGGGGGGAGGGGAGGGGGGGGGGGGTAGCTTTGATACGGCACACTTATCGGTGTCGGATGTGCAGGTGGGTGGGTGGGTGGGTGGGTGGGTAGGGAGAGGGGGGGGGGGTGCATGGGGGGGAGGGGAGGGGAGGGGGGGGGGGGGGGGGTAGCTTTGATACGGCACACTTATCGTGTCGGATGTGCAGGTGGGTGGGTGGGTGGGTGGGTGGGTAGGGAGAGGGGGGGGGGGTGCATGGGGGGGAGGGGAGGGGGGGGGGGGGGGGGGTAGCTTTGATACGGCACACTTATCGGTGTCGGATGTGCAGGTGGGTGGGTGGGTGTGGGTGCGTGGGAGGATGGGTGTGGGTGTGTAGGTGGGGGGGTGTGTGCTTTGACACGGCACACTTGTCTGTGTCACACATGCAGGTGGGTAGGTGTAGGTGGGTGGGTGGGTGGGGTTGCTATGACACGACACACTTGACGGGGTGTTGGTGAGTGGTAAGGAGGGGGTGTGGGTGCGTAGGTGTGTGTGTGTGTGTGGGGGGGGGGGGGGGGGGAGAGTGTGTGTGGGGGGGGCTTTGACACGGCACACTTGTCGGTTGTCTGATGTACAAGTGGGTGGGTGTGTGTGTGTGTGGGGGGGGGGGGTAGGGAGAGGGTGTGGGGGGGGTGCATGGGGGGGTAGGGGGGGGGGGGGGGGGGTAGCTTTGACACGGCACACTTGTCAGTGTCTGATGTGCAGGTGGGTGCATAGTAGGGAGGTGTGGGTGCGCAGGTGTGGGTGTGGTAGGGAGGAAGTATGGGTGCTTGGGTATGGGTGGGTGCATGGGTGTGGGTGGGTGCGTGGGGGGTGGGTGGGGGGGGTGGGGGGGGTACTTTGACGCAGCACACTTGTCGGTGTCTGGTGTGCAGGTGAGTGGGTTGGTGTGGGTGTGCGTGGGGGTAGGTTGGAGGTGGTGCTTTACCATGGCACACTTGCCAGTGTCTGATGTGCAGGTTGGTGGGAGGGTGGGTGCGTGGGTGTGCTTGGTGGTGGTTGGTGGTGCTTCAACATGGCATACTTGTCAGTGTCGGATGTGCAGTTGGGTGGTTGGGGATGGGGGCGTGGGTGCGAGGGGGTGTTGGTGGGTGTGCGTGAGGGTGTTGGTGGGTGGGCATGTGTGCACCTGTGTGCGTAAGTGTGAATGTACCCCTAACCCCTATACCCCGTTACCCCAAACCCTAATACCAAAACCCCCTTACTTCAATCCCGCCCCTCTTGACAGATTCTTCCCTGTGGGGGGGCCTCCGGCGGGGGCCTCCCATGTCCAAAGCTATGGTCATGGGGGCATAATAATAATAAAAAAGTACGCCTTATTGCAAGACGAGAGGTTAAGGGGGCCAGCCTGTTTGCTTTCACTGGGGCCAACCACCAAGCATAAAAACGTTTTACCGAAACATTTTTGCTACGCGTTCGCCGATGTAGCCATTCTGGGGATTATTTGGATTTGGTTCTCGTAGTTTGTAGATCATAACTCCACTGTTTCTGGCCAAATTACTGACAATTCTCAGAATTCTCAGAATTCTTCGATCGTCAGGCCAAAATGTCAGAATTCTGAGATTCTCCAGGTCGAGGTATAAACTTTGAACCATGTACAAACTACTAACTACGAAGTGTTTCGAACCCCCAAATCCAAATCTTACACTGAATTGCTTGAAGTGCTCATTGACTCCAACGATACCTCCTTAGAAAAACCAGGGATTGTTTTCCCGCTATATATAGCGATCGCTAGTTTTGACCCCGTTTTGGCAAAATCATTGCTATTGTTTTTTTCAACCAAGTTTGTTTTGCCCTCAATGGCTCTACAAAGCTATAGAAGGCTATAAAAGCTTTAAAAAGCTATAAAACGCTGTCCCTGGAGGAGGCCTAAAACCATTAAGCTAGAAAAAACCCGCTTTCAGATTTGAAAACAAATCCCTTGGCCTGGTTACGAATCCTTGGCAGTGGGGGGGCCTCCACTGGATCCAGAGTGTTTTGTATGTTCTAAACTGGGGGTGGTGTCAATGTGTATCTATACCCTAAACCCCCTCACCTCGGCCCCGCCCCTGGTTACAAATTCTTGGCAGTGGGGGGGCTTCCACTGGCTCTGGATTGTTTGGGATGGTCTACCCTGGTAGTGGTTTCAATTTGTCTGGCATAGCGCCTAAAACGTACACTCTATACCTGAAACCCTCAAACCCTAACTCTAAATATAACCCTGAAAACCTACCCTTAACCCCGCCCCTGGTTACAAATCCTTGGCAGTGGGGGGGCTTCCACTGGCTCTGGAGTTTCTTTGATGTTCTACACTGGGGCTGATTTCAATGTGGCTGACATAGCGCCTGAAACGTACACTCTACCCCTGAAACCCTCAAACCCTAACTAAAACCCTAAACCCTTAAAACGAACCCCTCACTCTAAACCTTACCCCAAACCCTAAACTCTAACCCCTAACTCTATCCCCTAAAACTTTACCCCTAACCCGGCCCATGCACGCAGATCCTTGGCAGTGGGGGGGCCTCCACTGGCTCTGGAGTTTCTTTGATGTTCTACACTGGGGCTGATCTTATGTGACTGGCATAGCGCCTAAAACGTACACTCTACACCTGAAACCCTGAATCCCTAACTAAAAAAAAAACTGTAAACCCCTACCTTAATCCCCTAAAACCCTGCCCCTAATCGGGACCTTGCACATAGATCCCTGGCAGTGGGGGGGCTTCCACTAGCTCTGGAGTATTTGGGATGGTCTGCACTGGAAGCGGTTTCAATGTGACTGGCACAGCGCCTAAAACATGCACTCTACGCCTGAAACCATCAAACCCTAAGTCTAACTCTAACCTAAACCTAAAAAGCCTACCCCTACCCCCGCCCATGCACGCAGATCCTTGGCAGTGGGGGGGCCTCCACTGGCTCTGGAGTTTTCTGGATGTTCTACACTGGGGGAGATTTCAATGTAACCAATGTACCGCCTGGTTTGCCTGGTTTCGGAGCCAGCGCCACCAGCCCAAGCAGCAGTACAGAGCAAGGGGGGAATGGCTTGGAGGGCTTGAGGCTAAGGCCAGGTCTGGCGATGAGTCAGGTGGGTACCAGGGTACTACATTTTATCAAATTGGTCAGCGCTTATAGCCCACAAACGTCAAATTAGGCAGCGCTTTCTAGTGCAAAAAGCACAAAAACTGCTCGCTGCGCCCACAGGTGGTTGAAGAAACCGCTCGAAACGCGCAGTGGGGCTCAAAAAGCGTGCGCAAAATCTCGCTTTGAAGTACCCTGGTGGGTATATTGACATGACAATGTTTGTAAATAACATGACATGACATAGTGATGTACCAGCATTCTTGCCACACATCGCATGAAGGAGTCCCTCCTGCCTGGAGGGCTTGGGGCTTAGGCCTGGTCTAGGGATGAGTCAGGTGGGTCTGTTGACATTGACATGACAATGTTTGTATTTGACATGACGTAGTCCTTTACCAGCATTCTTGCCACACGTCCCATGAAGGAGTCCCTGCCGCTTGGAGGGCTTGGGGCTTAGGCCTGGTCTGGCGATGAGTTAGGTGGGTACATTGACAACGTGTGAATATAACATGACATAAAGCCCGTTCCAGTGATATCGACTGGTGTAGTGGTACACCAAATTGCTGAAACGAAGCAGGGTCGGGGTTTCAATTCCCCCTACGATCACCCTGAGCGTTGCAGGTTGGTGTCAACCGCGATGGTAGCTTGTCCAGTTGAGGTGGTGGACCGTTCTCTGCCCGCGAACAACGGGTTCCCTTAATACCACGCCCCACCAGGCGTTATCATTACTTTTGTTAACATGACATGGAATGGATGTATGTATGTGACGGTCCAGAAGTAGGCCAAATAGGCTAAAGGGCGTATGTGTGTTTGCAGGACAGGGGAGAGGCCAAAGGAGGGCGGAAGGGCGCAGGGAGGGGGGGGGGAGAGAAGGAGAGCGGGGGAAACCCACACCAAACCACAGAGAAACCACGCCACACCACGACACACCAAAACCAGACACGACCACAGACACACCCCACACCACACCAAAAAGACGCCACACCCAACACACCCCGGGTTCTCGGCTCATCTCCCCCCCTTAGTGTTTGGACACCAAAACCGACGAACGAACCAGGACCAAACCCACCAGAAAAGAGCCAAAACAAATACACAAAACTACACCAAACCACACCAAACCACACTTAACCACACCACACCACTCCACACCAAACAAAATCACACCAAAAGAAACAACACCATGCCACACCAAACCACACAAAAACAAAACAAACAAAACCACACCCCACCACACAACATCAAATCACACCACATTAAACCACACCAAACCAAACCACACCAAACCACAGCACACCAAACCACACCACACAACTCCACACCTAACTACACCAAACCACACCAAACAAAACACAAATAAAACAAAACCACACCACACAATTCCACACCAAACCAAACCCCACCACACCAAACCACACGACACCAAGCAAACCAAACCACACAAAACCACACAAAACAAAACCACACCAAACCACACCAAACCACACCACCAAACCAACAACAAACCACCACATCCCACCACACCACACCTGGTGCCCTGGGCCTCAGGTAGTGGAGCCACCACACCACACCTGTGCAATGGGCCACGTAGGGGAGACCACAACACCAACCTGGTGCAACTGGGCTCAGGTAGTGGGAGACCACCACACCACACCTGGTGCAACTGGGCTCAGGTAGTGGGAGACCACCACACCACCACTGGTGAAAAAACTGGGCCTCAGCGTAGTGGAGACCACCACACCACAAAGTGGTGCAACTGGACCTAGGTAGTGGGAGACCACACCCACAACTGGTGCAAACTGGGCTCAGTAGTGGGAGACCACCACCCACACACCTGCGTGAACTGGGCTCGGGTGTAGTGGGAGACCACACACCACACCTGGGCAACTGTGGCTAGCGTAGTGGGAGACACCCACACCACACCTGGTGCAAACTGGCAAGGTAGTGGGAGGACCAACAAACCACACCTGGTGCAACGGGCTCAGGTAGTGGGAGACAACACACCACACATGGTGCAACTGGGCTCAGGAGTGGAGACCACACACCACAAACTGGTTGGCAACTGGGCTCAGGTAGTGGGAGACCACCCACACCACAATGTGCAATGGGTCTAGGTAGTGGGAGACCACCACACCACACATGTGCAACTGGGCTCAGAGTGGGAGACCACCACACCAAAACTGGTGCAACTGGGATCAGGTAGTGGGAGACACCCACACCACCCTCCCCCATGGTGCAAACTGGGTATGGTAGTGGAGACCACCTCACCACACCTGGTGCAAACTGGGCTCAGGTAGTGGGGGACCACCACACCAACCACCTGGTGCAACTGGCTCAGGTAGTGGAGGACCACCACACAACATCCTGGTGAATGGGCCCAGGTAGTGGGAGACCACCAACCACACCTGGTGCAACTGGGGGCTCGGTGTGGAGACCACCACACCACAACTGATGCAACTGGGCTCAGGTAGTGGGAGACCACCACACCACAACTGGTGCAACTGGGCTCAGGTAGTGGGAGACCACCACACCACACCTGGTGCAACTGGGCTCAGGTAGTGGGAGACCACCACACCACACCTGGTGCAACTGGGCTCAGGTAGTGGGAGACCCCAACCACACAGGGTGCAAACTGGGCCCTCAGGTAGGGGAGACCACCACACCCACCACATGGTGCAACTGGGGCTCAGGTAGTGGGAGACTACCAAACCACACTGGTGCAAATGGGCGCAGTATGGGAGACCACCACACCACAAACTGTGCTGCAAACTGGGCTCAGGTAGTAGGAGACCACCACCCACACTGGTGCAACTGGCGCATAGGTAGTGGGAGACCACCACACCCACACTGGTGCAACTGGGCTAGGTAGTGGGAGACCCACACACCACACATGGTGCAAATGGGCCAGGTAGTGGGAGACCACCACACCACACCTGGTGCAACTGGGCTCAGGTAGTGGGAGACCACCACACCACACCTGGTGCAACTGGGCTCAGGTAGTGGGAGACCACCACACCACACCTGGTGCAACTGGGCTCAGGTAGTGGGAGACCACCACACCACACCTGCCTGGTGCAACTGGGCTCAGGTAGTGGGCGACACACACAACACCTGGTGCAAACTGGGGTCAGGTAGTGGGAGACAACCACACCACACCGGTGCCAACTGGGCCAGGTCGTGGGGAGACACCCACACACCACCTGGTGAAACTGGGCTCAGGTAGTGGGAGACCACCACACCACACCTGGTTCAACTGGGCTCAGGTAGTGGGAGACCACCATACCACACCAAACAAAATCACACCAAACAAAACCAAAACAAACAACAAAATACCAAAACACGCCACCCCCTCTTGCATGTTACGACACTCCCCCTTCTTTGCTTTGCCAGAATGGTCGCAACTAGGCTTGGATAGAGGGAGACCACCACACCACACCAAGCAAAATCAGTCAATTGCACCAAACAAAACCAAAACAGCACCACACCACACCCAACCACCACACTGCACCAAACAAAATCACGCCAAACAAAACCACACATAACCACACCAAACTTAACCACGCCAAACCACACCACTCCACACTACACCAGACCATATTTAACCACACCAAACAAAATCACACTAAACCACACCACACCTCTAGGCCCCGCTCCACACCACCCCCTCTTGCTTGTCACGACCCTCCCCCTTCTTTGCTTCATCAGGATGGACGCAATTGGGCTCGGATAGAGGGAGACCACCACACCGGTGCTCTGTTTGACGTGGGAGAGGAGGGAGAATGGGACGAGCTGATGGTGGCTGCACCACAGGTTGGTTGGCTTGGTTCGGTTTGGTTAGATTCAGGGAGGTGGAGGGGTGGTGGTGGTAGGGGGTGGTAGAGTGTGTGTGGGGGGGGGAGGTGTTTGACGTGGGAGAGGAGGGAGAATGGGACGAGCTGATGGCGGCTGCTCCACTGGTAGGTTGGCTTGGTTCGGTTTGGTTCGGTTTAGGGGGATGGGAGGGGGGGAGGGGGCGGAGGTGTTTGATGTGGGTGAGGAGGGACAGTGGACCATGAGCTGATGGTGGCTGCTCCACTGGTTGGTTGGCTTGGTTCAGTTTAGTCCGGTTTAGGGGGTGGAAGGGGGGAGAGGGGAGGGGGGGGGAGTTGTTTGATGTGGGTGAGGAGGGTCAGTGAAATGAAGCTGATGGTAACTGCTCTACTGGTAGGCTGGCTTGGTTCGGTTTGGTCAGGTTTAGGGGGTGGAAGGGGGGAGAGGGGAGGGGGGGGGGGGAGGAGTTTGATGGGGGTGAGGAGGGTCAGTGAAATGAGCTGATGGTGGCTGCTCCACAGGTTGGCTTGGTTCAGTTTAGTCCGGTTTAGGGGGTGGAAGGGGGGAGAGGGAGGGGGGGGGGGAGGTGTTTGATGTGGGTGAGGAGGGACAGTGGACCATGAGCTGATAGTGACTGCTCCACTGGTAGGTTGGCTTGGTTCGGTTTGGTTTGGTTCGGTTTAGGGGGTGGGAGAGGGGAGGTGGTGGGAAGGGTATGTGTGGGGGGGAGGTGTTTGACGTGGGAGAGGGGGGTGGGATGAGCTAATGATGGCTGCTCCACTGGTAGGTTGGCTTGGTTCGGTTTGGTTAGGTTTAAGGGGTGGGAGGGGTGTGGTGGTGGGAGGGGGGGAGGGGGGGGGGGAGGGGGCGGAGGTGTTTGAGGGAGAGGGGGGAGGTTGGGATGAGCTGATGGTGGCTGCACCACAGGGAAGGTTGGCTGGTTTGTTTTGGTTAGATTCAGGGGGTGGGTGGGAGGGGGGGAGGGGGGCGGAGGTGTTTGGTGTGGGTGAGGAGGAACAGTGGGATGAGCTGATGGTGGCTGCAACACAGGTAGGTTGGCTTGGTTCGGTTTGGTTCCGTATAGGGGGGCAGAAGAGGGGAGGGGGTGGGAGGGGAGGAGGGGGCGGAGATGTTTAATGTGGGAAAACAACGGACCCAAGGACATGAGCCACAAACACACACACACACACACATAAGCACACACTCATATACAGACAGTTATATTCCCTGCTGCATCAGGTGATAAGCAACAGACCCAAGGACATGCGCCCCTTCTATCACTATCACCCGCACACTCATAAACACACACACATATAAACACACACATAAACACACACATACATAAACACACACATAAACACACACATACACACACATACACGCACATAAACACATACATAAACACACACACATACACAGGCAGTTATATTTCCTGCTACAACAGGTGATAAGCAACAGACCCAGGGACATGCGCCCCTTCTATCACTATCACCCGCACACTCATAAACACACACACATATAAACACACACACATATACAGGCAGTTATATTCCCTGCTACAACAGGTGATAAGCAACAGACCCAAGGACATGCGCCCCTTCTATCACTATCACCCGCACACTCATAAACACACACACACATAAACACACACATAAACACACACATAAACACACACATACATAAACACACACATAAACACACACAGATACACCACACATACACACACATAAACACAAGAAATAACACACACAATCAGAAACCAGGCAAGGAGTGAGGGCATGCTACAACAGGGGAGAAGCAAAAGAACCATAGGACAGGGGCCCCTTGGAGCACAGACACACACAAACACACACACACCACACACACACACACACACACACAAACAACGCACACAGTTAAAACAACCCCCCCTCCCCCCCCCACACACACACAAACAGCACAAACACAGAGGGAAACATAAGAAAACAAACCAACACACACACACACACACACCACAACACACGCACACATAAACACACACACACACACACCACAACACACACAAACACACGCAACAATTAAACACACAACACACACACACACACACACACCACACAAACACGCACACATAAACACACACAACACACACACACACACACACACAAACACACGCACACATAAACACACACACACAGACACACACACACACACGCACACATAAACACACACACACACACACACACATAAACACGCACACATAAACACACACACACACACACACACACAAACACACGCACACATAAACACACACACACACACAACACACACAAACACACGCACACATAAACACACACACACACACACACACACACACACACACACAAACACACGCACACATAAACACACACATAATCACATACACATACACAGACAGTTGTATTCCCTTCTGCAACAGGTGATTTACAACAGACCCAAGGACATGCGCCCCATCTATCTCTATCACACACACACTCATAAACACACACGCACATAAACACATGCAAATAAACACACGCACACATAAGCACACACATGTACAGAAAGTTACATTCCCTGCTACAACAGGTGATTAAAAACAGACTCAAGGACATGCGCCCCTCCTATCACTATCACACACACACTCATAAACACACACATACCAACACACTTACATACACACACATAAATACACATATACAGACAGTTATATTCCCTGTTTCCACAGGTGATAAACAACGGACCCAAAGACATGCGACTCTTCTATCACAGCTGGGATGCTCGTAAGGGGCGCTACATAGTGGGCGTTGCCACCTCAGAGGATGGATTCCAGTGGAAGAAGAAGGGTGCGGTGTTTGACCCTGTGGAGCAGATCGCGGACGCCGACAAGGCAACTGCATTTGATGCACTCGGAGTGGCATCTCGCCATGTGGTATGTTCACCTCTCACACACGCACACACACACACAATACACACACATGCACACACACACACGATACACACGCATACACACGCAATACTCACACATGCAAACACACACACACGCCCTCGGCATCTCGCCATGTGGCACATTCACCTCTCACACACGCACACACGCATGCACACACACAATACATACACAAACACACACACGCATACACACACGCCCTCGGCATCATGCAACGTGGCACGTTCACCTCTCTCACACACACACACACACACAATACACACACGCATACACACAATACACACACATGCAAACACACACGCATGGACACACACACAATACACACATGCATACACACACACGCCCTCGGCATCATGCAATGTGGCACGTTCACCTCTCACACACGCACACACACAATACACACACACGTCCTCGGCGTGGCATCACACTATGTGGTACATTCACCTCACACACACCACACACCCAACCACCCTCGGCACGGCAACTCGCCATGTGGTACGTTCACACACACACACGCACACACACACGCACACACACACGTAACACACGTACCCTCAGGGTGGCATCACACCATGTAGTATGTTCACACCACACACGCACATAACACACACACCCAGCGTGGCATCACGCAATGTGGTGTGTTCACCTCTCTCTCTCACACACACACACAAACAGACACACACTCAGCGTGGCATCCCGCAATGTGATACATTCACATCACACACACACACATAACACACACTCCCTCGGCGCGGCATCACACCATGTGGTATGTTCAAATCACATACACACACGCACACATCACACACCCAATCACCCTCGGTGCGGCACTTCACCATGTGGTACGTTCACCTCACACACACACACAAACAACACACACACACACTCTCAGCGTGGCATCACGCAATGTGATACATTCACATCACACACACACACACACATAACTAGGGTTGGGAGGCAAACGTATATTTTATTTTTTTAAGCCGTATAAACGTATAAACGTATACATATAAATGCATAAAAACGTATATAAAAATTAGGCACTTCTTCAGAATATTCTTTTACATGGGTTTAAAGGTATTGCCGCGTAGCTAATTTAATTGGCATCACATATCAACTCTTAGAAAAATAATCTGGCAAGTTTAGGTTGTCCAAATCTCAGAAATTAAATCACGACCAGAAAGCGCGTCAACCAAGAAGCGCGGTGCCAATCTAAGGGAGCCATTAATTGCCAGTTGGTCTATTATATAACTGTATTGTGAGTGTATAATAATAAAAGTACATAATGGTTTTGCAATATTGTCCACGTTCACATTACACTACACTTGTACGATCAATCCTTCAAGCCCACGCAGGAGCACAGCTTGTGGAATGGAAGGCTAGGTGGCGCTCTGATATGCGTGCCATCCTGACTATCTAGATCAACCATTAGGCAAAATGTTTATAAAATGGTGCAAGTGAATGGTGAATTGTATTGCATATTGTGATACAGGAGGTCACAAGCTTTCCAATGAGCTATCTAAATCAAAAATATAATGAAAACCAAGAAATTTAAGTGCCGGGACGTGTGCTGTACTTCTCGAAGTACAGACTATACGTTTTGTATACGACGTCTATGAGGTCGATTTGAGAAAAACTAGACGGCGTATTTAAACGTATAAACGTATTTTATACGTTTATATGTCGGCCCAACCCTACACATAACACACACTCCTTCGGCGCGGCATCACACCATGTGGTATGTGCACATCACACACACGCACACTCACACACACATCACCCACCTAACCAACCTCGGTGCGGCATTTCACCATGTGGTACGTTCACCTCTCACACACACACACAAACAAA
>JACBWV010000318.1:434060-499060 GCA_013435795.1 Chlamydomonas sp. ICE-L | reverse complement strand
GTGAGTGGGTGTGGTGCTGGTGGTGCTGGTGTGGGGGGGGGGGGGGGGGGCTACTGGGCAGGGGTGGCCACTACTCTGGAAACCAGGGTGGGGGAGAGAGTGGTGAGTGGGTGGGGTGGTAGGGTGTGGGTGGGTGGGGTGGGGGTGGCTACTGGGCAGGGGTGGTCACGTACTCCGGGGCGGATACTGGCGAGTGGGACATCAGCAACTATCACCCTATTACCTAACCAAGCAACAAACCACCTTCTCACTCCATGCCTTCCCCCGTCACCCTATTACCTGACTAACCAACCAACCAACCAACCAACCAACCAATCACCTTCTCACTCCATGCCATCCCCCATCACCATATGACCTAACCAACCAACCAACCAACCAACCACCTTCTCACTCCATGCCTTCCCCCATCACCCTATTACCTAACCAACCAACCAACCAACCAACCAATCAACCAACCAAACAACCAAACAACCAACCACCTTCTCACTCCATGCCTTCCCCCATCACCCTATGACCTAACCAATCAAATAAGCAACCAACCAACCAACCAACCAACCACTCCATGCCTTCCCCTGTAGGTCCCTGGGAGGGTGTTGGACTTGCTCTCAGTGTGGATGGCGGCAAGATGTTCGAGGGTGTGCCCTCTGTATATAAGAGAAGGACTGCCAAATCTGCTTAAATATGCCTCTCGGATGTTGTCTCCCGGATGTGTGCGGAGCGGGCTTGTCTTGGGCCAACAATGGTCTGCCTATGACAATGTAATGTAATAAAAGCAAACGGGCTAGCCTTCGCCCCCCCCTCAAGCTTACGCCTCGTCATAGGGCGCAGCATTTATTTATTTATTTATTTATTTATTTATATACAAGGCACCGGTAGCAATTGCTATCCGGGACCCTGTTTGGGCCAAACCGTCTGCTACAATCGAATATAATAACCTGTTAGTTAGCAACGGTATGCCTCTACGTGATTGCAAGGTGCACACAGGAGCGCGTTGTAGCAGTTTGTGTACCTACTACCCATGCACGTTACTCAGCCCGCAGCCAGTGGGCGACTTGGAGGCTGATATAGTGATATACCATGCGTGTAAATAAGCCAAAGCTGGCCAAGTCTTTCAACTGTCTAATTCGCTTAGTCTGCACCCTGGTTTCCATTGGTATCGCATGGCGGTGAGCAGCCCAGAGTTGGCTGAAGAAGCATGTAACAATCCAATCCTAGCGACACTTCATAGCTCCGACGCCAATTTAAATCCCAAAATATGCTGACCAGTCACACGGTGTGGACTCACACAAGTGTATATATGTATGTATGTTACAGTCCAGGGGTGGACACATAAGCTAAAGGGGCTTGCCCAACCTCGATATCAGGAGGGGCTAAAGCAAAAACAAGCACTGATGAACCAGGCCCCAACACACCTGGACCATAGTGCATGGTGCAACTAGGGTTGTTCATGATGCTGCGTCCTCCCTCGCAGGCGCAACGTCGAAGGGCCCATTCCGTTGCAGGACGCAACGTGGGGAGGATCCGTTGCGTCGCATATGCAACTTCAGTGGGTTGGTTGCGTCGCAAAACACAGGCTATGGGTCGGTTATGGGTCGGTTGCGGGCCGGTTGCCTATTAGGACGCATGCTATGAAATGGTTGCTTCTGAGGACGCAGGCTGTACAATGTGTTGCTTCTCAAGACCCAGAGCTAGGGGTCTCCTGGTATACCCTGGATGTAACCCGTTTCCAGTTGTGCCTTGCTTCTGTCTTTTTACAAGAAGTATGTTCGCCTCGAGGATGGGTCTCCGCGCGCCAGCACTAGACTCGAGGGTTTTGTGCTACCTATGCACGGCAGATGTACCGGATGTATGCTGCGGTCTAGGCTGTAGCTGATTTAGCTTGCGGGATTTGCCCGACACCTTGAGACAATACTAATTACCAGCCGATCAGTCAAGCGAGGTTCTGGGACGGTCTGTACGGCAATCCATTATAGAACTGGGTTAATGGGTGCCGAGGCGCGCATTGCGCGATCCTCGGCCAGGCAAAAATTAAACGGTGCAGTATCCCATTTAGAGACCTGCGGCAGAAGCAGTCCACAGAGTGCAAGGTGGACCACGACTACCAAGAAACCACCTTGGTGATCATGGTTATCTTCCCGTCAGGTAAGTATGCTTTGAACGTGCCCGACAAGAGATAGGGGGGTGGCGACGCTGACGTCGTGACTACCAGGCGGTGGTGGGCAAATCACTCTGGGCTGCAGAAACACGAGACAGCCAGCCTGGACACTCGACTACTACATACTACAGCGGCCGGCTAAAGAGCCTCCTAGATGGATTCGAGCCTGGGCAAGTCTGGGCACATTTTTAATCTGATTGAAGCCGTGTACGTGATTACATTCTGTAATCGGCAGTGTGGTGTGGTAGTGTTTATACTGCCCTCGTTTACTATGCCTGCAGGCGGTGAGCAGCCTAAAGGCTGAAATACCAAGTGACCAAAACAAAGTAAATACTCATTTTGGTGGTTGCCCCCAGTGCAAGCAAACGGACAGGCCCCCTACCCCAACCTCACGCCTCGCAATACGGAGTACTATTTATGCATGTATGCATTTATTTATGTACTTAAGTAATTATGTATTTTTGTATTTATGTATTTATGTACCGGAATTTATGTATTCATGCATTTATTTAATTTAATACTCGTTTTGTGCCAAGCATTGATCACATGTATCCGTGGCGCGCATTCATTATGCAGCAGAGTACTTTTCCACCACCGGGGCACCGGTAGCAATTGCTATCCGGGACCCTGTTTGGGCCAAACCGTCTGCTACAATCGAATATAATAACCTGTTAGTTAACAACGGTATGCCTCTACGTGATTGCAAGGTGCAAACAGGAGCGCGTTGTAGCAGTTTGTGTACCTACTACCCATGTACGTTACTCAGCCCGCAGCCAGTGGGCGACCTGGAGGCTGATATAGTGATATACCATGCGTGTAAATAAGCCAAAGCTGGCCAAGTCTTTCAACTGTCTAATTCGCTTAGTCTGCTCCCTAGTTTCCATTGGTATCGCATGGCGGTGAGCAGCCCAGAGTTGGCTGAAGAAGCATGTAACAATCCAATCCTAGCGACACTTCATAGCTCCGACGCCAATTTAAATCCCAAAATATGCTGACCCACGACCAGTCACACGGTGTGGACTCACACAAGTGTATATATGTATGTATGTATGTATGTTACAGTCCAGGGGTGGACACATAAGCTAAAGGGGCTTGCCCAACCTCGATATCAGGAGGGGCTAAAGCAAAAACAAGCACTGATGAACCAGGCCCCAACACACCTGGACCATAGTGCATGGTGCAACTAGGGTTGTTCATGATGCTGCGTCCTCCCTCGCAGGCGCAACGTCGAAGGGCCCATTCCGTTGCAGGACGCAACGTGGGGAGGATCCGTTGCGTCGCATATGCAACTTCAGTGGGTTGGTTGCGTCGCAAAACACAGGCTATGGGTCGGTTATGGGTCGGTTGCGGGCCGGTTGCCTATTAGGACGCATGCTATGAAATGGTTGCTTCTGAGGACGCAGGCTGTACAATGTGTTGCTTCTCAAGACCCAGAGCTAGGGGTCTCCTGGTATACCCTGGATGTAACCCGTTTCCAGTTGTGCCTTGCTTCTGTCTTTTTACAAGAAGTATGTTCGCCTCGAGGATGGGTCTCCGCGCGCCAGCACTAGACTCGAGGGTTTTGTGCTACCTATGCACGGCAGATGTACCGGATGTATGCTGCGGTCTAGGCTGTAGCTGATTTAGCTTGCGGGATTTGCCCGACACCTTGAGACAATACTAATTACCAGCCGATCAGTCAAGCGAGGTTCTGGGACAGTCTGTACGGCAATCCATTATAGAACTGGGTTAATGGGTGCCGAGGCGCGCATTGCGCGATCCTCGGCCAGGCAAAAATTAAACGGTGCAGTATCCCATTTAGAGACCTGCGGCAGAAGCAGTCCACTGAGTGCAAGGTGGACCACGACTACCAAGAAACCACCTTGGTGATCATGGTTATCTTCCCGTCAGGTAAGTATGCTTTGAACGTGCCCGACAAGAGATAGGGGGGTGGCGACGCTGACGTCGTGACTACCAGGCGGTGGTGGGCAAATCACTCTGGGCTGCAGAAACACGAGACAGCCAGCCTGGACACTCGACTACTACATACTACAGCGGCCGGCTAAAGAGCCTCCTAGATGGATTCGAGCCTGGGCAAGTCTGGGCACATTTTTAATCTGATTGAAGCCGTGTACGTGATTACATTCTGTAATCGGCAGTGTGGTGTGGTAGTGTTTATACTGCCCTCGTTTACTATGCCTGCAGGCGGTGAGCAGCCTAAAGGCTGAAATACCAAGTGACCAAAACAAAGTAAATACTCATTTTGGTGGTTGCCCCCAGTGCAAGCAAACGGACAGGCCCCCTACCCCAACCTCACGCCTCGCAATACGGAGTACTATTTATGCATGTATGCATTTATTTATGTACTTAAGTAATTATGTATTTTTGTATTTATGTATTTATGTACCGGAATTTATGTATTCATGCATTTATTTAATTTAATACTCGTTTTGTGCCAAGCATTGATCACATGTATCCGTGGCGCGCATTCATTATGCAGCAGAGTACTTTCCACCACCGGGGCACCGGTAGCAATTGCTATCCGGGACCCTGTTTGGGCCAAACCGTCTGCTACAATCGAATATAATAACCTGTTAGTTAACAACGGTATGCCTCTACGTGATTGCAAGGTGCAAACAGGAGCGCGTTGTAGCAGTTTGTGTACCTACTACCCATGTACGTTACTCAGCCCGCAGCCAGTGGGCGACCTGGAGGCTGATATAGTGATATACCATGCGTGTAAATAAGCCAAAGCTGGCCAAGTCTTTCAACTGTCTAATTCGCTTAGTCTGCTCCCTGGTTTCCATTGGTATCGCATGGCGGTGAGCAGCCCAGAGTTGGCTGAAGAAGCATGTAACAATCCAATCCTAGCGACACTTCATAGCTCCGACGCCAATTTAAATCCCAAAATATGCTGACCCACGACCAGTCACACGGTGTGGACTCACACAAGTGTATATATGTATGTATGTATGTATGTTACAGTCCAGGGGTGGACACATAAGCTAAAGGGGCTTGCCCAACCTCGATATCAGGAGGGGCTAAAGCAAAAACAAGCACTGATGAACCAGGCCCCAACACACCTGGACCATAGTGCATGGTGCAACTAGGGTTGTTCATGATGCTGCGTCCTCCCTCGCAGGCGCAACGTCGAAGGGCCCATTCCGTTGCAGGACGCAACGTGGGGAGGATCCGTTGCGTCGCATATGCAACTTCAGTGGGTTGGTTGCGTCGCAAAACACAGGCTATGGGTCGGTTATGGGTCGGTTGCGGGCCGGTTGCCTATTAGGACGCATGCTATGAAATGGTTGCTTCTGAGGACGCAGGCTATACAATGTGTTGCTTCTCAAGACCCAGAGCTAGGGGTCTCCTGGTATTCCCTGGATGTAACCCGTTTCCAGTTGTGCCTTGTTTCTGTCTTTTTACAAGAAGTATGTTCGCCTCGAGGATGGGTCTCCGCGCGCCAGCACTAGACTCGAGGGTTTTGTGCTACCTATACACGGCAGATGTACCGGATGTATGCTGCGGTCTAGGCTGTAGCTGATTTAGCTTGCGGGATTTGCCCGACACCTTGAGACAATACTAATTACCAGCCGATCAGTCAAGCGAGGTTCTGGGACAGTCTGTACGGCAATCCATTATAGAACTGGGTTAATGGGTGCCGAGGCGCGCATTGCGCGATCCTCGGCCAGGCAAAAATTAAACGGTGCAGTATCCCATTTAGAGACCTGCGGCAGAAGCAGTCCACTGAGTGCAAGGTGGACCACGACTACCAAGAAACCACCTTGGTGATCATGGTTATCTTCCCGTCAGGTAAGTATGCTTTGGACGTGCCCGACAAGAGATAGGGGGGTGGCGACGCTGACGTCGTGACTACCAGGCGGTGGTGGGCAAATCACTCTGGGCTGCAGAAACACGAGACAGCCAGCCTGGACACTCGACTACTACATACTACAGCGGCCGGCTAAAGAGCCTCCTAGATGGATTCGAGCCTGGGCAAGTCTGGGCACATTTTTAATCTGATTGAAGCCGTGTACGTGATTACATTCTGTAATCGGCAGTGTGGTGTGGTAGTGTTTATACTGCCCTCGTTTACTGTCAGCATGAATTGCGGTGCTCTCACGCGTTTTATGACTTGGTGACTACTTATGTACTTCCTTAGAACTATCGGTCCTGAGAGTACTATGTCAGCTTACTGTTGACTGCGTCATCGGTTCTTCTGACACGCGCTGTCTAACCTGTACCCTGATCAGGTTCCAGGCTACCGCCCCCCTTTCCTCCGCTGGTGTCCCTTTATGGTTCCACTATCTTTTGTAATAATTATTCTCGTCTCCGCATTTATAGATTGGCGTGCTGCACACACTAAGTCCACTCTCCGGAGTGTTATCCAAGCTGATAGGTTATACGGTCCCTCATTTACTACCACTGCTTTGCGATGCAACTTCCGCGAGGGCCTCCCGCTAATTTTGAGAAACTCCACGACAAGAATGGAGAATCTTGGACGCGCGGGATGCGCAGTGTCATTATAAGCAATGGCTGCGACCGTGTCCTTCCTAAGGAGGACCCGGGTCCTCTTGATGATTGGCTAGACGTCTGTGCACCAGCTGCCTCTGCTAGCGGTCATGAGAGTCCTTCCGCCATCGTGGAAGTGACCCCCCCCAATCAATCCTCCACCTTTACGGCTCCTTCTGCTACTGTCCGACGTCTCTCTCCTGAGATTGAGGACGTTCTGATGCGACTCTGCTGTGTTTCCACTCAGATTATCCAGTACGCAGGGGCGCCTCCACCTCCTGATGCCCGTTTTGACTACGACTATCAAGAACTTGCTCGTCATCGCCGTGCAGATGGCTATGCTGATGACTCTGATGATGGTGATGAAGATCTGCAGAGTGCTATGAGTGGTGACTTCGGTGGAGTCACTCCTTCCACTGCTACTCGAGTGTTCAATTCTACCGTCTCTCCTGTGTATGAGCCTCTGTCGGCACCTGCTCTTGCGCCTTCCCCGGAGTTTAAGCCTGATCCAGTCTCTGCGCCTCTGCTTGCGCCCCTTCCACCTGTCCACCCGGAGGTGGCCAGGCCGTCTTTGATGCAGAAGTCTGCGTCTTTCACCTTGCCTCCGGACCGAGGTCTGTCTGGCTACAATACTCGTGCTCGAGAGGCTTCTGCTGCTGCTGCTGGCCGCGCATCCTTTGCTGGCCCTTCGCAGGAGCCCCCTCCACCCCCCCCTCCGCCTGTGGAGCAGCCCCCTGCTCCTGGCCCTCCGCCATATGTGCCTCCTTCGCTGTCATGCGACTCCTGGGAGCATCTGCTCGATGGCGGACATCCTCTGCGTCTATCCCTGCAGGAATGCCGTCTTATCCGCCAAGCTCAACATGCTGGGGAATCCTTGGACCGCACTCTGTACGGTAGGCTGGATATGACTGCCACTCAGGCTATGGTTGATAGCAAGGGTCGCCCTAGGCCTAGGCGTGTGATGGCTTATTCTGAGCTAGGTCTAGAGTGTCGGGCTTTTCTGGGACCTGTTATGCCAGGGATTAACTACCCTCCTGCTAATGGTGTGACCTCTGGAGGGGTTGGGCGTAGGAACAGTGACCTGCGAGGTTACCAGTTTGTTAAGGTGCCACTCCCTTTCTGTCCTGTTCGTCCTGATTTCGAGCTCATTGTGCGTGTTGCGCGTTCCCTAGATCTCATCAGGAACTTAGATGACCAGCGCGCTTATGACGCTGGTCTTGCTGCTGAGTATTTTCTGGCGATTCGTGAGTCTTTAGCTCCTCGGTGTGCTCCTCCTGCTGCTGGAAATTCGGCCTCTCATGGTGAGTCTAGTGTCGATCCTGCACTGTTGGGTTTCAGTGCGCTTACCCTACCCCGCCAAGAGTTCATGATCTTATCCATGATGCTTGCCAACATGACGGATGCCCTAGTCAAGGTGTATAGGGACTTTGCTTCACCTCGGGATATCTTTTTGCATATCCGGAGGCAGCAGTCCGATGCCCTTGCCTCGCGTGTCCCTCTCTTGCTGAAGGAGTATCATGCTTCGGCCATGGGCACTCATGAGCAGGTTGACGCTTTCTTTCGTCGGGTTCGCGGTATGTGCACTGACCTGCGCAGTGCTGGGTTTCCGCAGACTCAGCGTCACGCCATGGGCATTATAGTTCAAGGTGCGAGTCTGCCCCGGTTCGAAACGCTGCGGATTAAGTATGGTATCCTGATATACAACCAGCAACCTGTTGAGTACTGGTCCTGTCCTAGAGGAATATAGGCAGCTAGATATTCTTAACATAGCGCTCCCTCAGTCGGATTCCAGGCATCCTGGTTGGTCCCGGACCGCTCCTCAGTTTCCTGCTAATGCTGCATTTCAGCGGCGGCAGAAGACTGGTGGTGGTTCTGGGTCGAACAAGAGGCGCCTGGAATGCACCTGGGGACCATGCCCCCACAAGGATGGTCACTCGGAGGACCGTTGCTGGACGAAGTTCCCTGCCCTGCGAAGGGTCCCTGGTCGTGCAGAACCAACGCTTCCTTCACCGTTGCCTGCTAACCTGGCCCTTCCAGGTCACCTTACTCCAAAGCAATTGTCTTCCTTGCAGGCTCAAATTGATGGGTTTGCTATGCAGAAGTAGCAGGTAAGCCCTGTCCTATTCTCCTGCACCTCTAGGTTCTCAAATGTGTGTAGTCCGAGCCTGTCTGAGGGGGTCTGGCATGTGGATTCTGGAGCTGGAATGTCCATCACAGGTGATAGATCTTTGTTCACTGTGTTTGATGTTCCACTGAATCTGCCATCAGTTCGATTTGGTGATGGTGTGGTTCAACGGGCAGTAGGTAAGGGATCCATTGAGTTATGTAGTGATTGGTTACCAACACCAATCATTCTAACTAATGTTCTCTACATACCTCACTGTCCGGTGAACCTCCTGTCAGTAAATGCTGTGGCTCATTCTCTCCACTGCAAGATTTCTTTTGATAGTATTAGTTGCACTGCCACTCAGGGCTCTTCTATTCTCTGGTCCTTCCCTGCCTCCAGTGATGGTGTTTACAAGTTTGCATGTAGGCCTTGTTACACCACCAGTGGCTGTTCGTTTGGTGCTGACAATTACCCAGTTTTTGCACTTGATGTTGATAAGGACGGTGGAGTTGTTATCCCTATCACTCCTGAATGGCTGTGGCATAGGCGGCTGGGTCAACCCCGGCTATGATGCCATGCACAGACTTGTCAAGAAGGGTATGGTTAAGAACTTACCCCTCTCACTCAACCAGGTCCAAAAACTGGCTAAGATCCCTTGTGATGCTTGTCAAAAGGCTAAGGGCAAACGTCTCCCTTTTCCTAAAGCAAGCACTACTCCGATCAATGCACCTCTCCAACGCCTTCACTTGGACATCATGGGGCCAGTTCATATTAGAGGTCTGCGTGGGGAGTTTTATATTCTGTGCCTCACAGACCAACACTCTGGCTATGCTGAAGTGTTGTGCTTGAGGACCAGGGATGAAGCTCCCTTAGCAGTTCAGACTATCATCCTCAGATGGATGAATCAGCTGCACGGATTTGCCTTTAAGTGCCTGAGGTCTGACAGGGCTAAGGAGTTTATAGTAAAGTGGTTTGAGGATTGGCTGATATCGGTTGGGGCAGTGCATGAGTTATCTTTGGCATACACTGCACAGCAGAATGCAACTGTGGAGAGGTACAATGGGGTCTTACAGTCTATAGCTAGGAGCATCCACCTGGAGTCAAAGCTAACTAAGTCTTTCTGGCCCTATGCCTTCCTAGCTGCGTGTTACCTTCGTAATCGCTTGCCCAATCAGGGAGATAAGACTCCTCATGAGCTTTTCTTTGGAGTTCAGCCTGATGTGTCGATGTTGCGCGTGTTCGGATGCCCTTGCTACGTTACGTTAGTCAATGGGAAGAAGCGCAACAAGCTGGACGAAAGGGCGTTATCTGGTAGACTGGTTGGGTATTCCCTGGTGAGTAAGGGTTATTTTGTTTGGGTTCCTAAGTTGCGCCAGGTAGTAGAGAGTCGTGATGTACTCTTCTATGAGCAGTTTGATCATAACTGTATTCCTGGGCTATCTCCCTATGACGGGTCGCCGTATGTCTCTCGCATCCCTGCCGCTATCAACGGACATATGCCTGTGCCTACGGTTAATTCCCTTGACCCTTTGCTAACCCCAATTGTCGACCGCTGCCCTGATCATGGGATGACCTTGCGTCCCAGGTCAGGGGCTGATGGTGCTGTATTGTGTGTGAAGGCACTGGGCGGGCGAGATTCTGCAGTTCTTTCAGATAAAATCTTAGCCGAATCGCAGGGGGTCGCCAGGCCCTCCTCTGCGCCACATTTCGTCGGTGAAGATTTAGGATTACGACAGCCTTCGATCATAGTGGTACCTGGATCAGGTCCATTGACTAATAGTCGCCAACCTCCGACCACCTCGGATGACTCGCGGGTGTCGTTCATTCAGACGCCTCCTGTCGTCCCTGGTGGATTACTCGGGTCAAGGCCATGTGATGAAGTAGCCGTTGCCGATAGTGCAAGTGATGATCTGGAACACTGGTCGGGTTCCGATACTGCGTATGGCTGGGGTGTTCCGGTCGACCCAGGCTTCGTTGATATAGAGGCAAATAAGGCCGGCCCTGTTCAACCAGGCAGTAGTTCTGCGCTGGGGGCTATACTACCGGTTACTGCTGATACTGCTGATATCCCCGCTGCTCATGTACAAGTACACTGCTTGTACGTGGGAGCATACATTTCCACTTCCACTGAACTGACCTTCAAAGCTGCCATGCTTCCCACCAACCCTGACAGGGATCAATGGCTCCTTGCTATGAAGGATGAGATGGCGTCCCTACATGCCCATGGCACTTGGGCGCTCACTCCACTGCCTCCTAAACAGAGGGTCCTGTCTGGCAGGTGGTTATTTGTGAAGAAGGTTGGGGTTGATGGTTCTATTCGCTTCAAGGCACGTTTTGTGGTTCGTGGTTTCTGCAGCGTCCTGGGTTGGATTTTCATGATGTATATGCCCCCGTTTCTTCTAAAGCAGGTCTGAGGGTGCTCCTGGCTGCCATCACTCATAGGAAGATGTTTGTTCGGCAGCTGGACATCAAGACTGCATTTCTGAATGCTCCCCTTGAACCTGGTCTGGACCTGTACTGCCACCAGCCTGAGGGCTTTAAGGTACTTGGTCCTAACGGTGTTCCCCTTGTGTGCAAGCTGATCAAGTCCCTTTATGGTTTGAAACAGGCGCCCAGGGCTTGGAGTATGGATGTCAAGCGGGTTTTGGTTGCACATGGTTTTATTATGTGCAAGGCGGAACCTGCTCTGTATTTTAGGAGGGATTCTAATGGTGGGTGGAGCTATGTCCTAACCTATGTTGATGATTTTATCTGTGCTTTTAGTGAGCTGGATAGGTATGTTTTGCTGATCAAGGCTATGGAGAAAGCTGGCTGGGAGGTCAAAGAGATGGGTGTGCCGGTTCAGTTCCTCTCCTTGGACATGGCTTGTACACTTGACTCTGACGGCAGGTGTGTTCAGATCAACCTCTCCCAGCACTCCTACATTGTTGATCTGGTGGAGCAGTTTGGTCTGACTGCTGCTGCCAAGCCCAGGTTTGGTGCCCCCATGGACAAGTCCACCGTCACTGACCCACCTGGAGAACCCCTGTCCTCTAATAGCCAGTACCTCTCTCTTGTTGGTGCTTTGCTATACCTGGCTACTTGCACCAGGCCTGATATTGCCTTTGCTGTGAGCTACCTGTCCAGGTTTTCTGCTCACCCTACCGTCCCCCTGTGGGGGGCAGCCAAGCGTTTGCTTTTGTATTTGAGGTCACATTCCCACCTGGGACTCACTTACACACACAGCCCTGATTTCTCTTTTACTGTCTTTAGTGACTCATCCTTTGCTGATGATGGGTCTGACAGGAGATCTCAGACTGGCTTTGCTGTCCTGGCTGGAGGGTGCATAGTGAACTGGATGAGCAAGAGGCAGCCTACAGTTGCCATTAGCTCTTGTGAGGCTGAGTATCAGGCCCTGTCTCAGGCTGCCAGGGAGGTGCAATGGTTGAAGAAGTTGAGGGTGGATCTGGGTCTGCCTTGTGATTTAGTTACCATTCAGGGTGACAACATAGGGTCTCTGAGATGGGCCAATGACTGGCAGCTCCTCCCTCGCAGCAAGCACATTGATGTTATTCATCACTACATCAAGGAGCTGGTGGAGGACGGTTCACTAGATGTTGCCTATGTTAACACCAAGGACAACTGTGCTGACCCCTTCACCAAGCCCCTTGATCCTGCTGTGTTCTGGAGGTTTATGCGGATGCTTGGGATGACCGCTTCTTCTTAGGGTATATAAATTTTTTTTTTGTTACATCGTTCTTTGGTTATCATTGTATGGCATTAGGTTCCTATTCCCGGATCGGGTTTTCTATACCGTTGTTACCCATCTTTGATATTTGGTTTTCATCCTTTTCTAACTTGGCAAATTTTGTTTTTTGCCGTGTTTCATTCCTTCCTATAAACCTTTGGGTTTCCATTTGAAGTTCTCTCGAATTTTCGGAGTTCTTTGATTTTTTTTTTTTTTTTTTTTTTTTTCAATCTGTTACATATAGTTCTATGTCACCAGTGCCATAGGTGGAGAAGTAGTATTGTATGTCACCTGTGTCATAGGTGGAGTGTCAGCATGAATTGCGGTGCTCTCACGCGTTTTATGACTTGGTGACTACTTATGTACTTCCTTAGAACTATCGGTCCTGAGAGTACTATGTCAGCTTACTGTTGACTGCGTCATCGGTTCTTCTGACACGCGCTGTCTAACCTGTACCCTGATCAGGTTCCAGGCTACCGCCCCCCTTTCCTCCGCTGGTGTCCCTTTATGGTTCCACTATCTTTTGTAATAATTATTCTCGTCTCCGCATTTATAGATTGGCGTGCTGCACACACTAAGTCCACTCTCCGGAGTGTTATCCAAGCTGATATTTACTATGCCTGCAGGCGGTGAGCAGCCTAAAGGCTGAAATACCAAGTGACCAAAACAAAGTAAATACTCATTTTGGTGGTTGCCCCCAGTGCAAGCAAACGGACAGGCCCCCTACCCCAACCTCACGCCTCGCAATACGGAGTACTATTTATGCATGTATGCATTTATTTATGTACTTAAGTAATTATGTATTTTTGTATTTATGTATTTATGTACCGGAATTTATGTATTCATGCATTTATTTAATTTAATACTCGTTTTGTGCCAAGCATTGATCACATGTATCCGTGGCGCGCATTCATTATGCAGCAGAGTACTTTTCCACAACCGGGGCAACCGGTAGCAATTGCTATCCGGGACCCTGTTTGGGCCAAACCGTCTGCTACAATCGAATATAATAACCTGTTAGTTAACAACGGTATGCCTCTACGTGATTGCAAGGTGCAAACAGGAGCGCGTTGTAGCAGTTTGTGTACCTACTACCCATGTACGTTACTCAGCCCGCAGCCAGTGGGCGACCTGGAGGCTGATATAGTGATATACCATGCGTGTAAATAAGCCAAAGCTGGCCAAGTCTTTCAACTGTCTAATTCGCTTAGTCTGCTCCCTGGTTTCCATTGGTATCGCATGGCGGTGAGCAGCCCAGAGTTGGCTGAAGAAGCATGTAACAATCCAATCCTAGCGACACTTCATAGCTCCGACGCCAATTTAAATCCCAAAATATGCTGACCCACGACCAGTCACACGGTGTGGACTCACACAAGTGTATATATGTATGTATGTATGTATGTTACAGTCCAGGGGTGGACACATAAGCTAAAGGGGCTTGCCCAACCTCGATATCAGGAGGGGCTAAAGCAAAAACAAGCACTGATGAACCAGGCCCCAACACACCTGGACCATAGTGCATGGTGCAACTAGGGTTGTTCATGATGCTGCGTCCTCCCTCGCAGGCGCAACGTCGAAGGGCCCATTCCGTTGCAGGACGCAACGTGGGGAGGATCCGTTGCGTCGCATATGCAACTTCAGTGGGTTGGTTGCGTCGCAAAACACAGGCTATGGGTCGGTTATGGGTCGGTTGCGGGCCGGTTGCCTATTAGGACGCATGCTATGAAATGGTTGCTTCTGAGGACGCAGGCTATACAATGTGTTGCTTCTCAAGACCCAGAGCTAGGGGTCTCCTGGTATTCCCTGGATGTAACCCGTTTCCAGTTGTGCCTTGTTTCTGTCTTTTTACAAGAAGTATGTTCGCCTCGAGGATGGGTCTCCGCGCGCCAGCACTAGACTCGAGGGTTTTGTGCTACCTATACACGGCAGATGTACCGGATGTATGCTGCGGTCTAGGCTGTAGCTGATTTAGCTTGCGGGATTTGCCCGACACCTTGAGACATACTAATTACCAGCCGATCAGTCAAGCGAGGTTCTGGGACAGTCTGTACGGCAATCCATTATAGAACTGGGTTAATGGGTGCCGAGGCGCGCATTGCGCGATCCTCGGCCAGGCAAAAATTAAACGGTGCAGTATCCCATTTAGAGACCTGCGGCAGAAGCAGTCCACTGAGTGCAAGGTGGACCACGACTACCAAGAAACCACCTTGGTGATCATGGTTATCTTCCGTCAGGTAAGTATGCTTTGGACGTGCCCGACAAGAGATAGGGGGGTGGCGACGCTGACGTCGTGACTACCAGGCGGTGGTGGGCAAATCACTCTGGGCTGCAGAAACACGAGACAGCCAGCCTGGACACTCGACTACTACATACTACAGCGGCCGGCTAAAGAGCCTCCTAGATGGATTCGAGCCTGGGCAAGTCTGGGCACATTTTTAATCTGATTGAAAGCCGTGTACGTGATTACATTCTGTAATCGGCAGTGTGGTGTGGTAGTGTTTATACTGCCCTCGTTTACTATGCCTGCAGGCGGTGAGCAGCCTAAAGGCTGAAATACCAAGTGACCAAAACAAAGTAAATACTCATTTTGGTGGTTGCCCCCAGTGCAAGCAAACGGACAGGCCCCCTACCCCAACCTCACGCCTCGCAATACGGAGTACTATTTATGCATGTATGCATTTATTTATGTACTTAAGTAATTATGTATTTTTGTATTTATGTATTTATGTACCGGAATTTATGTATTCATGCATTTATTTAATTTAATACTCGTTTGTGCCAAGCATTAATCACATGTATCCGTGGCGCGCATTCATTATGCAGCAGAGTACTTTTCCACCACCGGGGCACCGGTAGCAATTGCTATCCGGGACCCTGTTTGGGCCAAACCGTCTGCTACAATCGAATATAATAACCTGTTAGTTAACAACGGTATGCCTCTACGTGATTGCAAGGTGCAAACAGGAGCGCGTTGTAGCAGTTTGTGTACCTACTACCCATGTACGTTACTCAGCCCGCAGCCAGTGGGCGACCTGGAGGCTGATATAGTGATATACCATGCGTGTAAATAAGCCAAAGCTGGCCAAGTCTTTCAACTGTCTAATTCGCTTAGTCTGCTCCCTGGTTTCCATTGGTATCGCATGGCGGTGAGCAGCCCAGAGTTGGCTGAAGAAGCATGTAACAATCCAATCCTAGCGACACTTCATAGCTCCGACGCCAATTTAAATCCCAAAATATGCTGACCCACGACCAGTCACACGGTGTGGACTCACACAAGTGTATATATGTATGTATGTATGTATGTTACAGTCCAGGGGTGGACACATAAGCTAAAGGGGCTTGCCCAACCTCGATATCAGGAGGGGCTAAAGCAAAAACAAGCACTGATGAACCAGGCCCCAACACACCTGGACCATAGTGCATGGTGCAACTAGGGTTGTTCATGATGCTGCGTCCTCCCTCGCAGGCGCAACGTCGAAGGGCCCATTCCGTTGCAGGACGCAACGTGGGGAGGATCCGTTGCGTCGCATATGCAACTTCAGTGGGTTGGTTGCGTCGCAAAACACAGGCTATGGGTCGGTTATGGGTCGGTTGCGGGCCGGTTGCCTATTAGGACGCATGCTATGAAATGGTTGCTTCTGAGGACGCAGGCTGTACAATGTGTTGCTTCTCAAGACCCAGAGCTAGGGGTCTCCTGGTATTCCCTGGATGTAACCCGTTTCCAGTTGTGCCTTGTTTCTGTCTTTTTACAAGAAGTATGTTCGCCTCGAGGATGGGTCTCCGCGCGCCAGCACTAGACTCGAGGGTTTTGTGCTACCTATACGCGGCAGATGTACCGGATGTATGCTGCGGTCTAGGCTGTAGCTGATTTAGCGTGCGGGATTTGCCCGACACCTTGAGACAATACTAATTACCAGCCGATCAGTCAAGCGAGGTTCTGGGACAGTCTGTACGGCAATCCATTATAGAACTGGGTTAATGGGTGCCGAGGCGCGCATTGCGCGATCCTCGGCCAGGCAAAAATTAAACGGTGCAGTATCCCATTTAGAGACCTGCGGCAGAAGCAGTCCACAGAGTGCAAGGTGGACCACGACTACCAAGAAACCACCTTGGTGATCATGGTTATCTTCCGTCAGGTAAGTATGCTTTGGACGTGCCCGACAAGAGATAGGGGGGTGGCGACGCTGACGTCGTGACTACCAGGCGGTGGTGGGCAAATCACTCTGGGCTGCAGAAACACGAGACAGCCAGCCTGGACACTCGACTACTACATACTACAGCGGCCGGCTAAAGAGCCTCCTAGATGGATTCGAGCCTGGGCAAGTCTGGGCACATTTTTAATCTGATTGAAGCCGTGTACGTGATTACATTCTGTAATCGGCAGTGTGGTGTGGTAGTGTTTATACTGCCCTCGTTTACTATGCCTGCAGGCGGTGAGCAGCCTAAAGGCTGAAATACCAAGTGACCAAAACAAAGTAAATACTCATTTTGGTGGTTGCCCCCAGTGCAAGCAAACGGACAGGCCCCCTACCCCAACCTCACGCCTCGCAATACGGAGTACTATTTATGCATGTATGCATTTATTTATGTACTTAAGTAATTATGTATTTTTGTATTTATGTATTTATGTACCGGAATTTATGTATTCATGCATTTATTTAATTTAATACTCGTTTTGTGCCAAGCATTGATCACATGTATCCGTGGCGCGCATTCATTATGCAGCAGAGTACTTTTCCACCACCGGGGCACCGGTAGCAATTGCTATCCGGGACCCTGTTTGGGCCAAACCGTCTGCTACAATCGAATATAATAACCTGTTAGTTAACAACGGTATGCCTCTACGTGATTGCAAGGTGCAAACAGGAGCGCGTTGTAGCAGTTTGTGTACCTACTACCCATGTACGTTACTCAGCCCGCAGCCAGTGGGCGACCTGGAGGCTGATATAGTGATATACCATGCGTGTAAATAAGCCAAAGCTGGCCAAGTCTTTCAACTGTCTAATTCGCTTAGTCTGCTCCCTGGTTTCCATTGGTATCGCATGGCGGTGAGCAGCCCAGAGTTGGCTGAAGAAGCATGTAACAATCCAATCCTAGCGACACTTCATAGCTCCGACGCCAATTTAAATCCCAAAATATGCTGACCCACGACCAGTCACACGGTGTGGACTCACACAAGTGTATATATGTATGTATGTATGTATGTTACAGTCCAGGGGTGGACACATAAGCTAAAGGGGCTTGCCCAACCTCGATATCAGGAGGGGCTAAAGCAAAAACAAGCACTGATGAACCAGGCCCCAACACACCTGGACCATAGTGCATGGTGCAACTAGGGTTGTTCATGATGCTGCGTCCTCCCTCGCAGGCGCAACGTCGAAGGGCCCATTCCGTTGCAGGACGCAACGTGGGGAGGATCCGTTGCGTCGCATATGCAACTTCAGTGGGTTGGTTGCGTCGCAAAACACAGGCTATGGGTCGGTTATGGGTCGGTTGCGGGCCGGTTGCCTATTAGGACGCATGCTATGAAATGGTTGCTTCTGAGGACGCAGGCTGTACAATGTGTTGCTTCTCAAGACCCAGAGCTAGGGGTCTCCTGGTATACCCTGGATGTAACCCGTTTCCAGTTGTGCCTTGTTTCTGTCTTTTTACAAGAAGTATGTTCGCCTCGAGGATGGGTCTCCCCGCGCGCCAGCACTAGACTCGAGGGTTTTGTGCTACCTATACACGGCAGATGTACCGGATGTATGCTGCGGTCTAGGCTGTAGCTGATTTAGCTTGCGGGATTTGCCCGACACCTTGAGACAATACTAATTACCAGCCGATCAGTCAATCGGGGTTTTGGGACAGTCTGTACGGCAATCCATTATAGAACTGGGTTAATGGGTGCCGAGGCGCGCATTGCGCGATCCTCGGCCAGGCAAAAATTAAACGGTGCAGTATCCCATTTAGAGACCTGCGGCAGAAGCAGTCCACAGAGTGCAAGGTGGACCACGACTACCAAGAAACCACCTTGGTGATCATGGTTATCTTCCCGTCAGGTAAGTATGCTTTGGACGTGCCCGACAAGAGATAGGGGGGTGGCGACGCTGACGTCGTGACTACCAGGCGGTGGTGGGCAAATCACTCTGGGCTGCAGAAACACGAGACAGCCAGCCTGGACACTCGACTACTACATACTACAGCGGCCGGCTAAAGAGCCTCCTAGATGGATTCGAGCCTGGGCAAGTCTGGGCACATTTTTAATCTGATTGAAGCCGTGTACGTGATTACATTCTGTAATCGGCAGTGTGGTGTGGTAGTGTTTATACTGCCCTCGTTTACTATGCCTGCAGGCGGTGAGCAGCCTAAAGGCTGAAATACCAAGTGACCAAAACAAAGTAAATACTCATTTTGGTGGTTGCCCCCAGTGCAAGCAAACGGACAGGCCCCCTACCCCAACCTCACGCCTCGCAATACGGAGTACTATTTATGCATGTATGCATTTATTTATGTACTTAAGTAATTATGTATTTTTGTATTTATGTATTTATGTACCGGAATTTATGTATTCATGCATTTATTTAATTTAATACTCGTTTTGTGCCAAGCATTGATCACATGTATCCGTGGCGCGCATTCATTATGCAGCAGAGTACTTTTCCACCACCGGGGCACCGGTAGCAATTGCTATCCGGGACCCTGTTTGGGCCAAACCGTCTGCTACAATCGAATATAATAACCTGTTAGTTAACAACGGTATGCCTCTACGTGATTGCAAGGTGCAAACAGGAGCGCGTTGTAGCAGTTTGTGTACCTACTACCCATGTACGTTACTCAGCCCGCAGCCAGTGGGCGACCTGGAGGCTGATATAGTGATATACCATGCGTGTAAATAAGCCAAAGCTGGCCAAGTCTTTCAACTGTCTAATTCGCTTAGTCTGCTCCCTGGTTTCCATTGGTATCGCATGGCGGTGAGCAGCCCAGAGTTGGCTGAAGAAGCATGTAACAATCCAATCCTAGCGACACTTCATAGCTCCGACGCCAATTTAAATCCCAAAATATGCTGACCCACGACCAGTCACACGGTGTGGACTCACACAAGTGTATATATGTATGTATGTATGTATGTTACAGTCCAGGGGTGGACACATAAGCTAAAGGGGCTTGCCCAACCTCGATATCAGGAGGGGCTAAAGCAAAAACAAGCACTGATGAACCAGGCCCCAACACACCTGGACCATAGTGCATGGTGCAACTAGGGTTGTTCATGATGCTGCGTCCTCCCTCGCAGGCGCAACGTCGAAGGGCCCATTCCGTTGCAGGACGCAACGTGGGGAGGATCCGTTGCGTCGCATATGCAACTTCAGTGGGTTGGTTGCGTCGCAAAACACAGGCTATGGGTCGGTTATGGGTCGGTTGCGGGCCGGTTGCCTATTAGGACGCATGCTATGAAATGGTTGCTTCTGAGGACGCAGGCTGTACAATGTGTTGCTTCTCAAGACCCAGAGCTAGGGGTCTCCTGGTATACCCTGGATGTAACCCGTTTCCAGTTGTGCCTTGTTTCTGTCTTTTTACAAGAAGTATGTTCGCCTCGAGGATGGGTCTCCCCGCGCGCCAGCACTAGACTCGAGGGTTTTGTGCTACCTATACACGGCAGATGTACCGGATGTATGCTGCGGTCTAGGCTGTAGCTGATTTAGCTTGCGGGATTTGCCCGACACCTTGAGACAATACTAATTACCAGCCGATCAGTCAATCGGGGTTTTGGGACAGTCTGTACGGCAATCCATTATAGAACTGGGTTAATGGGTGCCGAGGCGCGCATTGCGCGATCCTCGGCCAGGCAAAAATTAAACGGTGCAGTATCCCATTTAGAGACCTGCGGCAGAAGCAGTCCACAGAGTGCAAGGTGGACCACGACTACCAAGAAACCACCTTGGTGATCATGGTTATCTTCCCGTCAGGTAAGTATGCTTTGGACGTGCCCGACAAGAGATAGGGGGGTGGCGACGCTGACGTCGTGACTACCAGGCGGTGGTGGGCAAATCACTCTGGGCTGCAGAAACACGAGACAGCCAGCCTGGACACTCGACTACTACATACTACAGCGGCCGGCTAAAGAGCCTCCTAGATGGATTCGAGCCTGGGCAAGTCTGGGCACATTTTTAATCTGATTGAAGCCGTGTACGTGATTACATTCTGTAATCGGCAGTGTGGTGTGGTAGTGTTTATACTGCCCTCGTTTACTATGCCTGCAGGCGGTGAGCAGCCTAAAGGCTGAAATACCAAGTGACCAAAACAAAGTAAATACTCATTTTGGTGGTTGCCCCCAGTGCAAGCAAACGGACAGGCCCCCTACCCCAACCTCACGCCTCGCAATACGGAGTACTATTTATGCATGTATGCATTTATTTATGTACTTAAGTAATTATGTATTTTTGTATTTATGTATTTATGTACCGGAATTTATGTATTCATGCATTTATTTAATTTAATACTCGTTTTGTGCCAAGCATTGATCACATGTATCCGTGGCGCGCATTCATTATGCAGCAGAGTACTTTTCCACCACCGGGGCACCGGTAGCAATTGCTATCCGGGACCCTGTTTGGGCCAAACCGTCTGCTACAATCGAATATAATAACCTGTTAGTTAACAACGGTATGCCTCTACGTGATTGCAAGGTGCAAACAGGAGCGCGTTGTAGCAGTTTGTGTACCTACTACCCATGTACGTTACTCAGCCCGCAGCCAGTGGGCGACCTGGAGGCTGATATAGTGATATACCATGCGTGTAAATAAGCCAAAGCTGGCCAAGTCTTTCAACTGTCTAATTCGCTTAGTCTGCTCCCTGGTTTCCATTGGTATCGCATGGCGGTGAGCAGCCCAGAGTTGGCTGAAGAAGCATGTAACAATCCAATCCTAGCGACACTTCATAGCTCCGACGCCAATTTAAATCCCAAAATATGCTGACCCACGACCAGTCACACGGTGTGGACTCACACAAGTGTATATATGTATGTATGTATGTATGTTACAGTCCAGGGGTGGACACATAAGCTAAAGGGGCTTGCCCAACCTCGATATCAGGAGGGGCTAAAGCAAAAACAAGCACTGATGAACCAGGCCCCAACACACCTGGACCATAGTGCATGGTGCAACTAGGGTTGTTCATGATGCTGCGTCCTCCCTCGCAGGCGCAACGTCGAAGGGCCCATTCCGTTGCAGGACGCAACGTGGGGAGGATCCGTTGCGTCGCATATGCAACTTCAGTGGGTTGGTTGCGTCGCAAAACACAGGCTATGGGTCGGTTATGGGTCGGTTGCGGGCCGGTTGCCTATTAGGACGCATGCTATGAAATGGTTGCTTCTGAGGACGCAGGCTGTACAATGTGTTGCTTCTCAAGACCCAGAGCTAGGGGTCTCCTGGTATACCCTGGATGTAACCCGTTTCCAGTTGTGCCTTGTTTCTGTCTTTTTACAAGAAGTATGTTCGCCTCGAGGATGGGTCTCCGCGCGCCAGCACTAGACTCGAGGGTTTTGTGCTACCTATACGCGGCAGATGTACCGGATGTATGCTGCGGTCTAGGCTGTAGCTGATTTAGCGTGCGGGATTTGCCCGACACCTTGAGACAATACTAATTACCAGCCGATCAGTCAAGCGGGGTTTTGGGACAGTCTGTACGGCAATCCATTATAGAACTGGGTTAATGGGTGCCGAGGCGCGCATTGCGCGATCCTCGGCCAGGCAAAAATTAAACGGTGCAGTATCCCATTTAGAGACCTGCGGCAGAAGCAGTCCACAGAGTGCAAGGTGGACCACGACTACCAAGAAACCACCTTGGTGATCATGGTTATCTTCCCGTCAGGTAAGTATGCTTTGGACGTGCCCGACAAGAGATAGGGGGGTGGCGACGCTGACGTCGTGACTACCAGGCGGTGGTGGGCAAATCACTCTGGGCTGCAGAAACACGAGACAGCCAGCCTGGACACTCGACTACTACATACTACAGCGGCCGGCTAAAGAGCCTCCTAGATGGATTCGAGCCTGGGCAAGTCTGGGCACATTTTTAATCTGATTGAAGCCGTGTACGTGATTACATTCTGTAATCGGCAGTGTGGTGTGGTAGTGTTTATACTGCCCTCGTTTACTATGCCTGCAGGCGGTGAGCAGCCTAAAGGCTGAAATACCAAGTGACCAAAACAAAGTAAATACTCATTTTGGTGGTTGCCCCCAGTGCAAGCAAACGGACAGGCCCCCTACCCCAACCTCACGCCTCGCAATACGGAGTACTATTTATGCATGTATGCATTTATTTATGTACTTAAGTAATTATGTATTTTTGTATTTATGTATTTATGTACCGGAATTTATGTATTCATGCATTTATTTAATTTAATACTCGTTTTGTGCCAAGCATTGATCACATGTATCCGTGGCGCGCATTCATTATGCAGCAGAGTACTTTTCCACCACCGGGGCACCGGTAGCAATTGCTATCCGGGACCCTGTTTGGGCCAAACCGTCTGCTACAATCGAATATAATAACCTGTTAGTTAACAACGGTATGCCTCTACGTGATTGCAAGGTGCAAACAGGAGCGCGTTGTAGCAGTTTGTGTACCTACTACCCATGTACGTTACTCAGCCCGCAGCCAGTGGGCGACCTGGAGGCTGATATAGTGATATACCATGCGTGTAAATAAGCCAAAGCTGGCCAAGTCTTTCAACTGTCTAATTCGCTTAGTCTGCTCCCTGGTTTCCATTGGTATCGCATGGCGGTGAGCAGCCCAGAGTTGGCTGAAGAAGCATGTAACAATCCAATCCTAGCGACACTTCATAGCTCCGACGCCAATTTAAATCCCAAAATATGCTGACCCACGACCAGTCACACGGTGTGGACTCACACAAGTGTATATATGTATGTATGTATGTATGTTACAGTCCAGGGGTGGACACATAAGCTAAAGGGGCTTGCCCAACCTCGATATCAGGAGGGGCTAAAGCAAAAACAAGCACTGATGAACCAGGCCCCAACACACCTGGACCATAGTGCATGGTGCAACTAGGGTTGTTCATGATGCTGCGTCCTCCCTCGCAGGCGCAACGTCGAAGGGCCCATTCCGTTGCAGGACGCAACGTGGGGAGGATCCGTTGCGTCGCATATGCAACTTCAGTGGGTTGGTTGCGTCGCAAAACACAGGCTATGGGTCGGTTATGGGTCGGTTGCGGGCCGGTTGCCTATTAGGACGCATGCTATGAAATGGTTGCTTCTGAGGACGCAGGCTGTACAATGTGTTGCTTCTCAAGACCCAGAGCTAGGGGTCTCCTGGTATACCCTGGATGTAACCCGTTTCCAGTTGTGCCTTGTTTCTGTCTTTTTACAAGAAGTATGTTCGCCTCGAGGATGGGTCTCCGCGCGCCAGCACTAGACTCGAGGGTTTTGTGCTACCTATACGCGGCAGATGTACCGGATGTATGCTGCGGTCTAGGCTGTAGCTGATTTAGCGTGCGGGATTTGCCCGACACCTTGAGACAATACTAATTACCAGCCGATCAGTCAAGCGGGGTTTTGGGACAGTCTGTACGGCAATCCATTATGGAACTGGGTTAATGGGTGCCGAGGCGCGCATTGCGCGATCCTCGGCCAGGCAAAAATTAAACGGTGCAGTATCCCATTTAGAGACCTGCGGCAGAAGCAGTCCACAGAGTGCAAGGTGGACCACGACTACCAAGAAACCACCTTGGTGATCATGGTTATCTTCCTGTCAGGTAAGTATGCTTTGGACGTGCCCGACAAGAGATAGGGGGGTGGCGACGCTGACGTCGTGACTACCAGGCGGTGGTGGGCAAATCACTCTGGGCTGCAGAAACACGAGACAGCCAGCCTGGACACTCGACTACTACATACTACAGCGGCCGGCTAAAGAGCCTCCTAGATGGATTCGAGCCTGGGCAAGTCTGGGCACATTTTTAATCTGATTGAAGCCGTGTACGTGATTACATTCTGTAATCGGCAGTGTGGTGTGGTAGTGTTTATACTGCCCTCGTTTACTATGCCTGCAGGCGGTGAGCAGCCTAAAGGCTGAAATACCAAGTGACCAAAACAAAGTAAATACTCATTTTGGTGGTTGCCCCCAGTGCAAGCAAACGGACAGGCCCCCTACCCCAACCTCACGCCTCGCAATACGGAGTACTATTTATGCATGTATGCATTTATTTATGTACTTAAGTAATTATGTATTTTTGTATTTATGTATTTATGTACCGGAATTTATGTATTCATGCATTTATTTAATTTAATACTCGTTTTGTGCCAAGCATTGATCACATGTATCCGTGGCGCGCATTCATTATGCAGCAGAGTACTTTTCCACCACCGGGGCACCGGTAGCAATTGCTATCCGGGACCCTGTTTGGGCCAAACCGTCTGCTACAATCGAATATAATAACCTGTTAGTTAACAACGGTATGCCTCTACGTGATTGCAAGGTGCAAACAGGAGCGCGTTGTAGCAGTTTGTGTACCTACTACCCATGTACGTTACTCAGCCCGCAGCCAGTGGGCGACCTGGAGGCTGATATAGTGATATACCATGCGTGTAAATAAGCCAAAGCTGGCCAAGTCTTTCAACTGTCTAATTCGCTTAGTCTGCTCCCTGGTTTCCATTGGTATCGCATGGCGGTGAGCAGCCCAGAGTTGGCTGAAGAAGCATGTAACAATCCAATCCTAGCGACACTTCATAGCTCCGACGCCAATTTAAATCCCAAAATATGCTGACCCACGACCAGTCACACGGTGTGGACTCACACAAGTGTATATATGTATGTATGTATGTATGTTACAGTCCAGGGGTGGACACATAAGCTAAAGGGGCTTGCCCAACCTCGATATCAGGAGGGGCTAAAGCAAAAACAAGCACTGATGAACCAGGCCCCAACACACCTGGACCATAGTGCATGGTGCAACTAGGGTTGTTCATGATGCTGCGTCCTCCCTCGCAGGCGCAACGTCGAAGGGCCCATTCCGTTGCAGGACGCAACGTGGGGAGGATCCGTTGCGTCGCATATGCAACTTCAGTGGGTTGGTTGCGTCGCAAAACACAGGCTATGGGTCGGTTATGGGTCGGTTGCGGGCCGGTTGCCTATTAGGACGCATGCTATGAAATGGTTGCTTCTGAGGACGCAGGCTGTACAATGTGTTGCTTCTCAAGACCCAGAGCTAGGGGTCTCCTGGTATACCCTGGATGTAACCCGTTTCCAGTTGTGCCTTGTTTCTGTCTTTTTACAAGAAGTATGTTCGCCTCGAGGATGGGTCTCCGCGCGCCAGCACTAGACTCGAGGGTTTTGTGCTACCTATACACGGCAGATGTACCGGATGTATGCTGCGGTCTAGGCTGTAGCTGATTTAGCTTGCGGGATTTGCCCGACACCTTGAGACAATACTAATTACCAGCCGATCAGTCAAGCGGGGTTTTGGGACAGTCTGTACGGCAATCCATTATAGAACTGGGTTAATGGGTGCCGAGGCGCGCATTGCGCGATCCTCGGCCAGGCAAAAATTAAACGGTGCAGTATCCCATTTAGAGACCTGCGGCAGAAGCAGTCCACAGAGTGCAAGGTGGACCACGACTACCAAGAAACCACCTTGGTGATCATGGTTATCTTCCTGTCAGGTAAGTATGCTTTGGACGTGCCCGACAAGAGATAGGGGGGTGGCGACGCTGACGTCGTGACTACCAGGCGGTGGTGGGCAAATCACTCTGGGCTGCAGAAACACGAGACAGCCAGCCTGGACACTCGACTACTACATACTACAGCGGCCGGCTAAAGAGCCTCCTAGATGGATTCGAGCCTGGGCAAGTCTGGGCACATTTTTAATCTGATTGAAGCCGTGTACGTGATTACATTCTGTAATCGGCAGTGTGGTGTGGTAGTGTTTATACTGCCCTCGTTTACTATGCCTGCAGGCGGTGAGCAGCCTAAAGGCTGAAATACCAAGTGACCAAAACAAAGTAAATACTCATTTTGGTGGTTGCCCCCAGTGCAAGCAAACGGACAGGCCCCCTACCCCAACCTCACGCCTCGCAATACGGAGTACTATTTATGCATGTATGCATTTATTTATGTACTTAAGTAATTATGTATTTTTGTATTTATGTATTTATGTACCGGAATTTATGTATTCATGCATTTATTTAATTTAATACTCGTTTTGTGCCAAGCATTGATCACATGTATCCGTGGCGCGCATTCATTATGCAGCAGAGTACTTTTCCACCACCGGGGCACCGGTAGCAATTGCTATCCGGGACCCTGTTTGGGCCAAACCGTCTGCTACAATCGAATATAATAACCTGTTAGTTAACAACGGTATGCCTCTACGTGATTGCAAGGTGCAAACAGGAGCGCGTTGTAGCAGTTTGTGTACCTACTACCCATGTACGTTACTCAGCCCGCAGCCAGTGGGCGACCTGGAGGCTGATATAGTGATATACCATGCGTGTAAATAAGCCAAAGCTGGCCAAGTCTTTCAACTGTCTAATTCGCTTAGTCTGCTCCCTGGTTTCCATTGGTATCGCATGGCGGTGAGCAGCCCAGAGTTGGCTGAAGAAGCATGTAACAATCCAATCCTAGCGACACTTCATAGCTCCGACGCCAATTTAAATCCCAAAATATGCTGACCCACGACCAGTCACACGGTGTGGACTCACACAAGTGTATATATGTATGTATGTATGTATGTTACAGTCCAGGGGTGGACACATAAGCTAAAGGGGCTTGCCCAACCTCGATATCAGGAGGGGCTAAAGCAAAAACAAGCACTGATGAACCAGGCCCCAACACACCTGGACCATAGTGCATGGTGCAACTAGGGTTGTTCATGATGCTGCGTCCTCCCTCGCAGGCGCAACGTCGAAGGGCCCATTCCGTTGCAGGACGCAACGTGGGGAGGATCCGTTGCGTCGCATATGCAACTTCAGTGGGTTGGTTGCGTCGCAAAACACAGGCTATGGGTCGGTTATGGGTCGGTTGCGGGCCGGTTGCCTATTAGGACGCATGCTATGAAATGGTTGCTTCTGAGGACGCAGGCTGTACAATGTGTTGCTTCTCAAGACCCAGAGCTAGGGGTCTCCTGGTATACCCTGGATGTAACCCGTTTCCAGTTGTGCCTTGTTTCTGTCTTTTTACAAGAAGTATGTTCGCCTCGAGGATGGGTCTCCGCGCGCCAGCACTAGACTCGAGGGTTTTGTGCTACCTATACACGGCAGATGTACCGGATGTATGCTGCGGTCTAGGCTGTAGCTGATTTAGCTTGCGGGATTTGCCCGACACCTTGAGACAATACTAATTACCAGCCGATCAGTCAAGCGGGGTTTTGGGACAGTCTGTACGGCAATCCATTATAGAACTGGGTTAATGGGTGCCGAGGCGCGCATTGCGCGATCCTCGGCCAGGCAAAAATTAAACGGTGCAGTATCCCATTTAGAGACCTGCGGCAGAAGCAGTCCACAGAGTGCAAGGTGGACCACGACTACCAAGAAACCACCTTGGTGATCATGGTTATCTTCCTGTCAGGTAAGTATGCTTTGGACGTGCCCGACAAGAGATAGGGGGGTGGCGACGCTGACGTCGTGACTACCAGGCGGTGGTGGGCAAATCACTCTGGGCTGCAGAAACACGAGACAGCCAGCCTGGACACTCGACTACTACATACTACAGCGGCCGGCTAAAGAGCCTCCTAGATGGATTCGAGCCTGGGCAAGTCTGGGCACATTTTTAATCTGATTGAAGCCGTGTACGTGATTACATTCTGTAATCGGCAGTGTGGTGTGGTAGTGTTTATACTGCCCTCGTTTACTATGCCTGCAGGCGGTGAGCAGCCTAAAGGCTGAAATACCAAGTGACCAAAACAAAGTAAATACTCATTTTGGTGGTTGCCCCCAGTGCAAGCAAACGGACAGGCCCCCTACCCCAACCTCACGCCTCGCAATACGGAGTACTATTTATGCATGTATGCATTTATTTATGTACTTAAGTAATTATGTATTTTTGTATTTATGTATTTATGTACCGGAATTTATGTATTCATGCATTTATTTAATTTAATACTCGTTTTGTGCCAAGCATTGATCACATGTATCCGTGGCGCGCATTCATTATGCAGCAGAGTACTTTTCCACCACCGGGGCACCGGTAGCAATTGCTATCCGGGACCCTGTTTGGGCCAAACCGTCTGCTACAATCGAATATAATAACCTGTTAGTTAACAACGGTATGCCTCTACGTGATTGCAAGGTGCAAACAGGAGCGCGTTGTAGCAGTTTGTGTACCTACTACCCATGTACGTTACTCAGCCCGCAGCCAGTGGGCGACCTGGAGGCTGATATAGTGATATACCATGCGTGTAAATAAGCCAAAGCTGGCCAAGTCTTTCAACTGTCTAATTCGCTTAGTCTGCTCCCTGGTTTCCATTGGTATCGCATGGCGGTGAGCAGCCCAGAGTTGGCTGAAGAAGCATGTAACAATCCAATCCTAGCGACACTTCATAGCTCCGACGCCAATTTAAATCCCAAAATATGCTGACCCACGACCAGTCACACGGTGTGGACTCACACAAGTGTATATATGTATGTATGTATGTATGTTACAGTCCAGGGGTGGACACATAAGCTAAAGGGGCTTGCCCAACCTCGATATCAGGAGGGGCTAAAGCAAAAACAAGCACTGATGAACCAGGCCCCACACACCTGGACCATAGTGCATGGTGCAACTAGGGTTGTTCATGATGCTGCGTCCTCCCTCGCAGGCGCAACGTCGAAGGGCCCATTCCGTTGCAGGACGCAACGTGGGGAGGATCCGTTGCGTCGCATATGCAACTTCAGTGGGTTGGTTGCGTCGCAAAACACAGGCTATGGGTCGGTTATGGGTCGGTTGCGGGCCGGTTGCCTATTAGGACGCATGCTATGAAATGGTTGCTTCTGAGGACGCAGGCTGTACAATGTGTTGCTTCTCAAGACCCAGAGCTAGGGGATCTCCTGGTATACCCTGGATGTAACCCGTTTCCAGTTGTGCCTTGTTTCTGTCTTTTTACAAGAAGTATGTTCGCCTCGAGGATGGGTCTCCGCGCGCCAGCACTAGACTCGAGGGTTTTGTGCTACCTATACACGGCAGATGTACCGGATGTATGCTGCGGTCTAGGCTGTAGCTGATTTAGCTTGCGGGATTTGCCCGACACCTTGAGACAATACTAATTACCAGCCGATCAGTCAAGCGGGGTTTTGGGACAGTCTGTACGGCAATCCATTATAGAACTGGGTTAATGGGTGCCGAGGCGCGCATTGCGCGATCCTCGGCCAGGCAAAAATTAAACGGTGCAGTATCCCATTTAGAGACCTGCGGCAGAAGCAGTCCACAGAGTGCAAGGTGGACCACGACTACCAAGAAACCACCTTGGTGATCATGGTTATCTTCCTGTCAGGTAAGTATGCTTTGGACGTGCCCGACAAGAGATAGGGGGGTGGCGACGCTGACGTCGTGACTACCAGGCGGTGGTGGGCAAATCACTCTGGGCTGCAGAAACACGAGACAGCCAGCCTGGACACTCGACTACTACATACTACAGCGGCCGGCTAAAGAGCCTCCTAGATGGATTCGAGCCTGGGCAAGTCTGGGCACATTTTTAATCTGATTGAAGCCGTGTACGTGATTACATTCTGTAATCGGCAGTGTGGTGTGGTAGTGTTTATACTGCCCTCGTTTACTATGCCTGCAGGCGGTGAGCAGCCTAAAGGCTGAAATACCAAGTGACCAAAACAAAGTAAATACTCATTTTGGTGGTTGCCCCCAGTGCAAGCAAACGGACAGGCCCCCTACCCCAACCTCACGCCTCGCAATACGGAGTACTATTTATGCATGTATGCATTTATTTATGTACTTAAGTAATTATGTATTTTTGTATTTATGTATTTATGTACCGGAATTTATGTATTCATGCATTTATTTAATTTAATACTCGTTTTGTGCCAAGCATTGATCACATGTATCCGTGGCGCGCATTCATTATGCAGCAGAGTACTTTTCCACCACCGGGGCACCGGTAGCAATTGCTATCCGGGACCCTGTTTGGGCCAAACCGTCTGCTACAATCGAATATAATAACCTGTTAGTTAACAACGGTATGCCTCTACGTGATTGCAAGGTGCAAACAGGAGCGCGTTGTAGCAGATTGTGTACCTACTACCCATGTACGTTACTCAGCCCGCAGCCAGTGGGCGACCTGGAGGCTGATATAGTGATATACCATGCGTGTAAATAAGCCAAAGCTGGCCAAGTCTTTCAACTGTCTAATTCGCTTAGTCTGCTCCCTGGTTTCCATTGGTATCGCATGGCGGTGAGCAGCCCAGAGTTGGCTGAAGAAGCATGTAACAATCCAATCCTAGCGACACTTCATAGCTCCGACGCCAATTTAAATCCCAAAATATGCTGACCCACGACCAGTCACACGGTGTGGACTCACACAAGTGTATATATGTATGTATGTATGTATGTTACAGTCCAGGGGTGGACACATAAGCTAAAGGGGCTTGCCCAACCTCGATATCAGGAGGGGCTAAAGCAAAAACAAGCACTGATGAACCAGGCCCCAACACACCTGGACCATAGTGCATGGTGCAACTAGGGTTGTTCATGATGCTGCGTCCTCCCTCGCAGGCGCAACGTCGAAGGGCCCATTCCGTTGCAGGACGCAACGTGGGGAGGATCCGTTGCGTCGCATATGCAACTTCAGTGGGTTGGTTGCGTCGCAAAACACAGGCTATGGGTCGGTTATGGGTCGGTTGCGGGCCGGTTGCCTATTAGGACGCATGCTATGAAATGGTTGCTTCTGAGGACGCAGGCTGTACAATGTGTTGCTTCTCAAGACCCAGAGCTAGGGATCTCCTGGTATACCCTGGATGTAACCCGTTTCCAGTTGTGCCTTGTTTCTGTCTTTTTACAAGAAGTATGTTCGCCTCGAGGATGGGTCTCCGCGCGCCAGCACTAGACTCGAGGGTTTTGTGCTACCTATACACGGCAGATGTACCGGATGTATGCTGCGGTCTAGGCTGTAGCTGATTTAGCTTGCGGGATTTGCCCGACACCTTGAGACAATACTAATTACCAGCCGATCAGTCAAGCGGGGTTTTGGGACAGTCTGTACGGCAATCCATTATAGAACTGGGTTAATGGGCGCGCATTGCGCGATCCTCGGCCAGGCAAAAATTAAACGGTGCAGTATCCCATTTAGAGACCTGCGGCAGAAGCAGTCCACAGAGTGCAAGGTGGACCACGACTACCAAGAAACCACCTTGGTGATCATGGTTATCTTCCTGTCAGGTAAGTATGCTTTGGACGTGCCCGACAAGAGATTGGGGGGTGGCGACGCTGACGTCGTGACTACCAGGCGGTGGTGGGCAAATCACTCTGGGCTGCAGAAACACGAGACAGCCAGCCTGGACACTCGACTACTACATACTACATCGGCCGGCTAAAGAGCCTCCTAGATGGATTCGAGCCTGGGCAAGTCTGGGCACATTTTTAATCTGATTGAAGCCGTGTACGTGATTACATTCTGTAATCGGCAGTGTGGTGTGGTAGTGTTTATACTGCCCTCGTTTACTATGCCTGCAGGCGGTGAGCAGCCTAAAGGCTGAAATACCAAGTGACCAAAACAAAGTAAATACTCATTTTGGTGGTTGCCCCCAGTGCAAGCAAACGGACAGGCCCCCTACCCCAACCTCACGCCTCGCAATACGGAGTACTATTTATGCATGTATGCATTTATTTATGTACTTAAGTAATTATGTATTTTTGTATTTATGTATTTATGTACCGGAATTTATGTATTCATGCATTTATTTAATTTAATACTCGTTTTGTGCCAAGCATTGATCACATGTATCCGTGGCGCGCATTCATTATGCAGCAGAGTACTTTTCCACCACCGGGCACCGGTAGCAATTGCTATCCGGGACCCTGTTTGGGCCAAACCGTCTGCTACAATCGAATATAATAACCTGTTAGTTAACAACGGTATGCCTCTACGTGATTGCAAGGTGCAAACAGGAGCGCGTTGTAGCAGTTTGTGTACCTACTACCCATGTACGTTACTCAGCCCGCAGCCAGTGGGCGACCTGGAGGCTGATATAGTGATATACCATGCGTGTAAATAAGCCAAAGCTGGCCAAGTCTTTCAACTGTCTAATTCGCTTAGTCTGCTCCCTGGTTTCCATTGGTATCGCATGGCGGTGAGCAGCCCAGAGTTGGCTGAAGAAGCATGTAACAATCCAATCCTAGCGACACTTCATAGCTCCGACGCCAATTTAAATCCCAAAATATGCTGACCCACGACCAGTCACACGGTGTGGACTCACACAAGTGTATATATGTATGTATGTATGTATGTTACAGTCCAGGGGTGGACACATAAGCTAAAGGGGCTTGCCCAACCTCGATATCAGGAGGGGCTAAAGCAAAAACAAGCACTGATGAACCAGGCCCCAACACACCTGGACCATAGTGCATGGTGCAACTAGGGTTGTTCATGATGCTGCGTCCTCCCTCGCAGGCGCAACGTCGAAGGGCCCATTCCGTTGCAGGACGCAACGTGGGGAGGATCCGTTGCGTCGCATATGCAACTTCAGTGGGTTGGTTGCGTCGCAAAACACAGGCTATGGGTCGGTTATGGGTCGGTTGCGGGCCGGTTGCCTATTAGGACGCGTGCTATGAAATGGTTGCTTCTGAGGACGCAGGCTGTACAATGTGTTGCTTCTCAAGACCCAGAGCTAGGGGTCTCCTGGTATACCCTGGATGTAACCCGTTTCCAGTTGTGCCTTGTTTCTGTCTTTTTACAAGAAGTATGTTCGCCTCGAGGATGGGTCTCCGCGCGCCAGCACTAGACTCGAGGGTTTTGTGCTACCTATACACGGCAGATGTACCGAATGTATGCTGGATGTATGCTGCGGTCTAGGCTGTAGCTGATTTAGCTTGCGGGATTTGCCCGACACCTTGAGACAATACTAATTACCAGCCGATCAGTCAAGCGGGGTTTTGGGACAGTCTGTACGGCAATCCATTATAGAACTGGGTTAATGGGTGCCGAGGCGCGCATTGCGCGATCCTCGGCCAGGCAAAAATTAAACGGTGCAGTATCCCATTTAGAGACCTGCGGCAGAAGCAGTCCACAGAGTGCAAGGTGGACCACGACTACCAAGAAACCACCTTGGTGATCATGGTTATCTTCCTGTCAGGTAAGTATGCTTTGGACGTGCCCGACAAGAGATAGGGGGGTGGCGACGCTGACGTCGTGACTACCAGGCGGTGGTGGGCAAATCACTCTGGGCTGCAGAAACACGAGACAGCCAGCCTGGACACTCGACTACTACATACTACAGCGGCCGGCTAAAGAGCCTCCTAGATGGATTCGAGCCTGGGCAAGTCTGGGCACATTTTTAATCTGATTGAAGCCGTGTACGTGATTACATTCTGTAATCGGCAGTGTGGTGTGGTAGTGTTTATACTGCCCTCGTTTACTATGCCTGCAGGCGGTGAGCAGCCTAAAGGCTGAAATACCAAGTGACCAAAACAAAGTAAATACTCATTTTGGTGGTTGCCCCCAGTGCAAGCAAACGGACAGGCCCCCTACCCCAACCTCACGCCTCGCAATACGGAGTACTATTTATGCATGTATGCATTTATTTATGTACTTAAGTAATTATGTATTTTTGTATTTATGTATTTATGTACCGGAATTTATGTATTCATGCATTTATTTAATTTAATACTCGTTTTGTGCCAAGCATTGATCACATGTATCCGTGGCGCGCATTCATTATGCAGCAGAGTACTTTTCCACCACCGGGGCACCGGTAGCAATTGCTATCCGGGACCCTGTTTGGGCCAAACCGTCTGCTACAATCGAATATAATAACCTGTTAGTTAACAACGGTATGCCTCTACGTGATTGCAAGGTGCAAACAGGAGCGCGTTGTAGCAGTTTGTGTACCTACTACCCATGTACGTTACTCAGCCCGCAGCCAGTGGGCGACCTGGAGGCTGATATAGTGATATACCATGCGTGTAAATAAGCCAAAGCTGGCCAAGTCTTTCAACTGTCTAATTCGCTTAGTCTGCTCCCTGGTTTCCATTGGTATCGCATGGCGGTGAGCAGCCCAGAGTTGGCTGAAGAAGCACTGTAACAATCCAATCCTAGCGACACTTCATAGCTCCGACGCCAATTTAAATCCCAAAATATGCTGACCCACGACCAGTCACACGGTGTGGACTCACACAAATGTATATATGTATGTATGTATGTATGTTACAGTCCAGGGGTGGACACATAAGCTAAAGGGGCTTGCCCAACCTCGATATCAGGAGGGGCTAAAGCAAAAACAAGCACTGATGAACCAGGCCCCAACACACCTGGACCATAGTGCATGGTGCAACTAGGGTTGTTCATGATGCTGCGTCCTCCCTCGCAGGCGCAACGTCGAAGGGCCCATTCCGTTGCAGGACGCAACGTGGGGAGGATCCGTTGCGTCGCATATGCAACTTCAGTGGGTTGGTTGCGTCGCAAAACACAGGCTATGGGTCGGTTATGGGTCGGTTGCGGGCCGGTTGCCTATTAGGACGCATGCTATGAAATGGTTGCTTCTGAGGACGCAGGCTGTACAATGTGTTGCTTCTCAAGACCCAGAGCTAGGGATCTCCTGGTATACCCTGGATGTAACCCGTTTCCAGTTGTGCCTTGTTTCTGTCTTTTTACAAGAAGTATGTTCGCCTCGAGGATGGGTCTCCGCGCGCCAGCACTAGACTCGAGGGTTTTGTGCTACCTATACACGGCAGATGTACCGGATGTATGCTGGATGTATGCTGCGGTCTAGGCTGTAGCTGATTTAGCTTGCGGGATTTGCCCGACACCTTGAGACAATACTAATTACCAGCCGATCAGTCAAGCGGGGTTTTGGGACAGTCTGTACGGCAATCCATTATAGAACTGGGTTAATGGGCGCGCATTGCGCGATCCTCGGCCAGGCAAAAATTAAACGGTGCAGTATCCCATTTAGAGACCTGCGGCAGAAGCAGTCCACAGAGTGCAAGGTGGACCACGACTACCAAGAAACCACCTTGGTGATCATGGTTATCTTCCTGTCAGGTAAGTATGCTTTGGACGTGCCCGACAAGAGATTGGGGGGTGGCGACGCTGACGTCGTGACTACCAGGCGGTGGTGGGCAAATCACTCTGGGCTGCAGAAACACGAGACAGCCAGCCTGGACACTCGACTACTACATACTACATCGGCCGGCTAAAGAGCCTCCTAGATGGATTCGAGCCTGGGCAAGTCTGGGCACATTTTTAATCTGATTGAAGCCGTGTACGTGATTACATTCTGTAATCGGCAGTGTGGTGTGGTAGTGTTTATACTGCCCTCGTTTACTATGCCTGCAGGCGGTGAGCAGCCTAAAGGCTGAAATACCAAGTGACCAAAACAAAGTAAATACTCATTTTGGTGGTTGCCCCCAGTGCAAGCAAACGGACAGGCCCCCTACCCCAACCTCACGCCTCGCAATACGGAGTACTATTTATGCATGTATGCATTTATTTATGTACTTAAGTAATTATGTATTTTTGTATTTATGTATTTATGTACCGGAATTTATGTATTCATGCATTTATTTAATTTAATACTCGTTTTGTGCCAAGCATTGATCACATGTATCCGTGGCGCGCATTCATTATGCAGCAGAGTACTTTTCCACCACCGGGGCACCGTTTGGGCCAAACCGTCTGCTACAATCGAATACAATAACCTGTTAGTTAACAACGGTATGCCTCTACGTGATTGCAAGGTGCAAACAGGAGCGCGTTGTAGCAGATTGTGTACCTACTACCCATGTACGTTACTCAGCCCGCAGCCAGTGGGCGACCTGGAGGCTGATATAGTGATATACCATGCGTGTAAATAAGCCAAAGCTGGCCAAGTCTTTCAACTGTCTAATTCGCTTAGTCTGCTCCCTGGTTTCCATTGGTATCGCATGGCGGTGAGCAGCCCAGAGTTGGCTGAAGAAGCATGTAACAATCCAATCCTAGCGACACTTCATAGCTCCGACGCCAATTTAAATCCCAAAATATGCTGACCCACGACCAGTCACACGGTGTGGACTCACACAAATGTATATATGTATGTATGTATGTATGTTACAGTCCAGGGGTGGACACATAAGCTAAAGGGGCTTGCCCAACCTCGATATCAGGAGGGGCTAAAGCAAAAACAAGCACTGATGAACCAGGCCCCAACACACCTGGACCATAGTGCATGGTGCAACTAGGGTTGTTCATGATGCTGCGTCCTCCCTCGCAGGCGCAACGTCGAAGGGCCCATTCCGTTGCAGGACGCAACGTGGGGAGGATCCGTTGCGTCGCATATGCAACTTCAGTGGGTTGGTTGCGTCGCAAAACACAGGCTATGGGTCGGTTATGGGTCGGTTGCGGGCCGGTTGCCTATTAGGACGCATGCTATGAAATGGTTGCTTCTGAGGACGCAGGCTGTACAATGTGTTGCTTCTCAAGACCCAGAGCTAGGGATCTCCTGGTATACCCTGGATGTAACCCGTTTCCAGTTGTGCCTTGTTTCTGTCTTTTTACAAGAAGTATGTTCGCCTCGAGGATGGGTCTCCGCGCGCCAGCACTAGACTCGAGGGTTTTGTGCTACCTATACACGGCAGATGTACCGGATGTATGCTGGATGTATGCTGCGGTCTAGGCTGTAGCTGATTTAGCTTGCGGGATTTGCCCGACACCTTGAGACAATACTAATTACCAGCCGATCAGTCAAGCGGGGTTTTGGGACAGTCTGTACGGCAATCCATTATAGAACTGGGTTAATGGGCGCGCATTGCGCGATCCTCGGCCAGGCAAAAATTAAACGGTGCAGTATCCCATTTAGAGACCTGCGGCAGAAGCAGTCCACAGAGTGCAAGGTGGACCACGACTACCAAGAAACCACCTTGGTGATCATGGTTATCTTCCTGTCAGGTAAGTATGCTTTGGACGTGCCCGACAAGAGATTGGGGGGTGGCGACGCTGACGTCGTGACTACCAGGCGGTGGTGGGCAAATCACTCTGGGCTGCAGAAACACGAGACAGCCAGCCTGGACACTCGACTACTACATACTACATCGGCCGGCTAAAGAGCCTCCTAGATGGATTCGAGCCTGGGCAAGTCTGGGCACATTTTTAATCTGATTGAAGCCGTGTACGTGATTACATTCTGTAATCGGCAATGTGGTGTGGTAGTGTTTATACTGCCCTCGTTTACTATGCCTGCAGGCGGTGAGCAGCCTAAAGGCTGAAATACCAAGTGACCAAAACAAAGTAAATACTCATTTTGGTGGTTGCCCCCAGTGCAAGCAAACGGACAGGCCCCCTACCCCAACCTCACGCCTCGCAATACGGAGTACTATTTATGCATGTATGCATTTATTTATGTACTTAAGTAATTATGTATTTTTGTATTTATGTATTTATGTACCGGAATTTACGTATTCATGCATTTATTTAATTTAATACTCGTTTTGTGCCAAGCATTGATCACATGTATCCGTGGCGCGCATTCATTATGCAGCAGAGTACTTTTCCACCACCGGGGCACCGTTTGGGCCAAACCGTCTGCTACAATCGAATACAATAACCTGTTAGTTAACAACGGTATGCCTCTACGTGATTGCAAGGTGCAAACAGGAGCGCGTTGTAGCAGATTGTGTACCTACTACCCATGTACGTTACTCAGCCCGCAGCCAGTGGGCGACCTGGAGGCTGATATAGTGATATACCATGCGTGTAAATAAGCCAAAGCTGGCCAAGTCTTTCAACTGTCTAATTCGCTTAGTCTGCTCCCTGGTTTCCATTGGTATCGCATGGCGGTGAGCAGCCCAGAGTTGGCTGAAGAAGCATGTAACAATCCAATCCTAGCGACACTTCATAGCTCCGACGCCAATTTAAATCCCAAAATATGCTGACCCACGACCAGTCACACGGTGTGGACTCACACAAATGTATATATGTATGTATGTATGTATGTTACAGTCCAGGGGTGGACACATAAGCTAAAGGGGCTTGCCCAACCTCGATATCAGGAGGGGCTAAAGCAAAAACAAGCACTGATGAACCAGGCCCCAACACACCTGGACCATAGTGCATGGTGCAACTAGGGTTGTTCATGATGCTGCGTCCTCCCTCGCAGGCGCAACGTCGAAGGGCCCATTCCGTTGCAGGACGCAACGTGGGGAGGATCCGTTGCGTCGCATATGCAACTTCAGTGGGTTGGTTGCGTCGCAAAACACAGGCTATGGGTCGGTTATGGGTCGGTTGCGGGCCGGTTGCCTATTAGGACGCGTGCTATGAAATGGTTGCTTCTGAGGACGCAGGCTGTACAATGTGTTGCTTCTCAAGACCCAGAGCTAGGGGTCTCCTGGTATACCCTGGATGTAACCCGTTTCCAGCTGTGCCTTGTTTCTGTCTTTTTACAAGAAGTATGTTCGCCTCGAGGATGGGTCTCCGCGCGCCAGCACTAGACTCGAGGGTTTTGTGCTACCTATACACGGCAGATGTACCGAATGTATGCTGGATGTATGCTGCGGTCTAGGCTGTAGCTGATTTAGCTTGCGGGATTTGCCCGACACCTTGAGACAATACTAATTACCAGCCGATCAGTCAAGCGGGGTTTTGGGACAGTCTGTACGGCAATCCATTATAGAACTGGGTTAATGGGCGCGCATTGCGCGATCCTCGGCCAGGCAAAAATTAAACGGTGCGGTATCCCATTTAGAGACCTGCGGCAGAAGCAGTCCACAGAGTGCAAGGTGGACCACGACTACCAAGAAACCACCTTGGTGATCATGGTTATCTTTCTGTCAGGTAAGTATGCTTTGGACGTGCCCGACAAGAGATAGGGGGGTGGCGACGCTGACGTCGTGACTACCAGGCGGTGGTGGGCAAATCACTCTGGGCTGCAGAAACACGAGACAGCCAGCCTGGACACTCGACTACTACATACTACAGCGGCCGGCTAAAGAGCCTCCTAGATGGATTCGAGCCTGGGCAAGTCTGGGCACATTTTTAATCTGATTGAAGCCGTGTACGTGATTACATTCTGTAATCGGCAGTGTGGTGTGGTAGTGTTTATACTGCCCTCGTTTACTATGCCTGCAGGCGGTGAGCAGCCTAAAGGCTGAAATACCAAGTGACCAAAACAAAGTAAATACTCATTTTGGTGGTTGCCCCCAGTGCAAGCAAACGGACAGGCCCCCTACCCCAACCTCACGCCTCGCAATACGGAGTACTATTTATGCATGTATGCATTTATTTATGTACTTAAGTAATTATGTATTTTTGTATTTATGTATTTATGTACCGGAATTTATGTATTCATGCATTTATTTAATTTAATACTCGTTTTGTGCCAAGCATTGATCACATGTATCCGTGGCGCGCATTCATTATGCAGCAGAGTACTTTTCCACCACCGGGGCACCGGTAGCAATTGCTATCCGGGACCCTGTTTGGGCCAAACCGTCTGCTACAATCGAATATAATAACCTGTTAGTTAACAACGGTATGCCTCTACGTGATTGCAAGGTGCAAACAGGAGCGCGTTGTAGCAGTTTGTGTACCTACTACCCATGTACGTTACTCAGCCCGCAGCCAGTGGGCGACCTGGAGGCTGATATAGTGATATACCATGCGTGTAAATAAGCCAAAGCTGGCCAAGTCTTTCAACTGTCTAATTCGCTTAGTCTGCTCCCTGGTTTCCATTGGTATCGCATGGCGGTGAGCAGCCCAGAGTTGGCTGAAGAAGCACGTAACAATCCAATCCTAGCGACACTTCATAGCTCCGACGCCAATTTAAATCCCAAAATATGCTGACCCACGACCAGTCACACGGTGTGGACTCACACAAATGTATATATGTATGTATGTATGTATGTTACAGTCCAGGGGTGGACACATAAGCTAAAGGGGCTTGCCCAACCTCGATATCAGGAGGGGCTAAAGCAAAAACAAGCACTGATGAACCAGGCCCCAACACACCTGGACCATAGTGCATGGTGCAACTAGGGTTGTTCATGATGCTGCGTCCTCCCTCGCAGGCGCAACGTCGAAGGGCCCATTCCGTTGCAGGACGCAACGTGGGGAGGATCCGTTGCGTCGCATATGCAACTTCAGTGGGTTGGTTGCGTCGCAAAACACAGGCTATGGGTCGGTTATGGGTCGGTTGCGGGCCGGTTGCCTATTAGGACGCATGCTATGAAATGGTTGCTTCTGAGGACGCAGGCTGTACAATGTGTTGCTTCTCAAGACCCAGAGCTAGGGATCTCCTGGTATACCCTGGATGTAACCCGTTTCCAGTTGTGCCTTGTTTCTGTCTTTTTACAAGAAGTATGTTCGCCTCGAGGATGGGTCTCCGCGCGCCAGCACTAGACTCGAGGGTTTTGTGCTACCTATACACGGCAGATGTACCGGATGTATGCTGGATGTATGCTGCGGTCTAGGCTGTAGCTGATTTAGCTTGCGGGATTTGCCCGACACCTTGAGACAATACTAATTACCAGCCGATCAGTCAAGCGGGGTTTTGGGACAGTCTGTACGGCAATCCATTATAGAACTGGGTTAATGGGCGCGCATTGCGCGATCCTCGGCCAGGCAAAAATTAAACGGTGCAGTATCCCATTTAGAGACCTGCGGCAGAAGCAGTCCACAGAGTGCAAGGTGGACCACGACTACCAAGAAACCACCTTGGTGATCATGGTTATCTTCCTGTCAGGTAAGTATGCTTTGGACGTGCCCGACAAGAGATTGGGGGGTGGCGACGCTGACGTCGTGACTACCAGGCGGTGGTGGGCAAATCACTCTGGGCTGCAGAAACACGAGACAGCCAGCCTGGACACTCGACTACTACATACTACATCGGCCGGCTAAAGAGCCTCCTAGATGGATTCGAGCCTGGGCAAGTCTGGGCACATTTTTAATCTGATTGAAGCCGTGTACGTGATTACATTCTGTAATCGGCAGTGTGGTGTGGTAGTGTTTATACTGCCCTCGTTTACTATGCCTGCAGGCGGTGAGCAGCCTAAAGGCTGAAATACCAAGTGACCAAAACAAAGTAAATACTCATTTTGGTGGTTGCCCCCAGTGCAAGCAAACGGACAGGCCCCCTACCCCAACCTCACGCCTCGCAATACGGAGTACTATTTATGCATGTATGCATTTATTTATGTACTTAAGTAATTATGTATTTTTGTATTTATGTATTTATGTACCGGAATTTATGTATTCATGCATTTATTTAATTTAATACTCGTTTTGTGCCAAGCATTGATCACATGTATCCGTGGCGCGCATTCATTATGCAGCAGAGTACTTTTCCACCACCGGGGCACCGTTTGGGCCAAACCGTCTGCTACAATCGAATACAATAACCTGTTAGTTAACAACGGTATGCCTCTACGTGATTGCAAGGTGCAAACAGGAGCGCGTGTAGCAGATTGTGTACCTACTACCCATGTACGTTACTCAGCCCGCAGCCAGTGGGCGACCTGGAGGCTGATATAGTGATATACCATGCGTGTAAATAAGCCAAAGCTGGCCAAGTCTTTCAACTGTCTAATTCGCTTAGTCTGCTCCCTGGTTTCCATTGGTATCGCATGGCGGTGAGCAGCCCAGAGTTGGCTGAAGAAGCATGTAACAATCCAATCCTAGCGACACTTCATAGCTCCGACGCCAATTTAAATCCCAAAATATGCTGACCCACGACCAGTCACACGGTGTGGACTCACACAAATGTATATATGTATGTATGTATGTATGTTACAGTCCAGGGGTGGACACATAAGCTAAAGGGGCTTGCCCAACCTCGATATCAGGAGGGGCTAAAGCAAAAACAAGCACTGATGAACCAGGCCCCAACACACCTGGACCATAGTGCATGGTGCAACTAGGGTTGTTCATGATGCTGCGTCCTCCCTCGCAGGCGCAACGTCGAAGGGCCCATTCCGTTGCAGGACGCAACGTGGGGAGGATCCGTTGCGTCGCATATGCAACTTCAGTGGGTTGGTTGCGTCGCAAAACACAGGCTATGGGTCGGTTATGGGTCGGTTGCGGGCCGGTTGCCTATTAGGACGCATGCTATGAAATGGTTGCTTCTGAGGACGCAGGCTGTACAATGTGTTGCTTCTCAAGACCCAGAGCTAGGGATCTCCTGGTATACCCTGGATGTAACCCGTTTCCAGTTGTGCCTTGTTTCTGTCTTTTTACAAGAAGTATGTTCGCCTCGAGGATGGGTCTCCGCGCGCCAGCACTAGACTCGAGGGTTTTGTGCTACCTATACACGGCAGATGTACCGGATGTATGCTGGATGTATGCTGCGGTCTAGGCTGTAGCTGATTTAGCTTGCGGGATTTGCCCGACACCTTGAGACAATACTAATTACCAGCCGATCAGTCAAGCGGGGTTTTGGGACAGTCTGTACGGCAATCCATTATAGAACTGGGTTAATGGGCGCGCATTGCGCGATCCTCGGCCAGGCAAAAATTAAACGGTGCAGTATCCCATTTAGAGACCTGCGGCAGAAGCAGTCCACAGAGTGCAAGGTGGACCACGACTACCAAGAAACCACCTTGGTGATCATGGTTATCTTCCTGTCAGGTAAGTATGCTTTGGACGTGCCCGACAAGAGATTGGGGGGTGGCGACGCTGACGTCGTGACTACCAGGCGGTGGTGGGCAAATCACTCTGGGCTGCAGAAACACGAGACAGCCAGCCTGGACACTCGACTACTACATACTACATCGGCCGGCTAAAGAGCCTCCTAGATGGATTCGAGCCTGGGCAAGTCTGGGCACATTTTTAATCTGATTGAAGCCGTGTACGTGATTACATTCTGTAATCGGCAGTGTGGTGTGGTAGTGTTTATACTGCCCTCGTTTACTATGCCTGCAGGCGGTGAGCAGCCTAAAGGCTGAAATACCAAGTGACCAAAACAAAGTAAATACTCATTTTGGTGGTTGCCCCCAGTGCAAGCAAACGGACAGGCCCCCTACCCCAACCTCACGCCTCGCAATACGGAGTACTATTTATGCATGTATGCATTTATTTATGTACTTAAGTAATTATGTATTTTTGTATTTATGTATTTATGTACCGGAATTTATGTATTCATGCATTTATTTAATTTAATACTCGTTTTGTGCCAAGCATTGATCACATGTATCCGTGGCGCGCATTCATTATGCAGCAGAGTACTTTTCCACCACCGGGGCACCGGTAGCAATTGCTATCCGGGACCCTGTTTGGGCCAAACCGTCTGCTACAATCGAATATAATAACCTGTTAGTTAACAACGGTATGCCTCTACGTGATTGCAAGGTGCAAACAGGAGCGCGTTGTAGCAGTTTGTGTACCTACTACCCATGTACGTTACTCAGCCCGCAGCCAGTGGGCGACCTGGAGGCGATATAGTGATATACCATGCGTGTAAATAAGCCAAAGCTGGCCAAGTCTTTCAACTGTCTAATTCGCTTAGTCTGCTCCCTGGTTTCCATTGGTATCGCATGGCGGTGAGCAGCCCAGAGTTGGCTGAAGAAGCATGTAACAATCCAATCCTAGCGACACTTCATAGCTCCGACGCCAATTTAAATCCCAAAATATGCTGACCCACGACCAGTCACACGGTGTGGACTCACACAAATGTATATATGTATGTATGTATGTATGTTACAGTCCAGGGGTGGACACATAAGCTAAAGGGGCTTGCCCAACCTCGATATCAGGAGGGGCTAAAGCAAAAACAAGCACTGATGAACCAGGCCCCAACACACCTGGACCATAGTGCATGGTGCAACTAGGGTTGTTCATGATGCTGCGTCCTCCCTCGCAGGCGCAACGTCGAAGGGCCCATTCCGTTGCAGGACGCAACGTGGGGAGGATCCGTTGCGTCGCATATGCAACTTCAGTGGGTTGGTTGCGTCGCAAAACACAGGCTATGGGTCGGTTATGGGTCGGTTGCGGGCCGGTTGCCTATTAGGACGCATGCTATGAAATGGTTGCTTCTGAGGACGCAGGCTGTACAATGTGTTGCTTCTCAAGACCCAGAGCTAGGGGTCTCCTGGTATACCCTGGATGTAACCCGTTTCCAGTTGTGCCTTGTTTCTGTCTTTTTACAAGAAGTATGTTCGCCTCGAGGATGGGTCTCCGCGCGCCAGCACTAGACTCGAGGGTTTTGTGCTACCTATACTGTAGGCGCCTGTATTGTTGGCGCTTTTAATTGTTGGCGGCCACACAATTATTTTGCACCAAATGACTTTGTGCCAGAACTTTGGCGGTAATTTACAATTTGGGAGAAACATAAATTGGCCCAAGTGCCATGCACTGGCGGTTCCATTTTAAAACACATTCTTGGCCATGGCTGCTCAATTTTAAAACACATTCAATGCCCCATAATCAGATGTTGTTATTATTACAGTCCAAGAGTAGGCCAGACAGGCTAAAAGGACCTCCCCAACCAAAAAGGAGGGGCTAAAAAAGGAATATCTAGGCTGGTTGTACCGGTAGGCTATGCCCCCTCATCATGTACGCATGGGCCGCACTGTGACACATTAAAATAAAACACACTCTTGGCCATGCCTGCTCCATTTTAAAACACATTCTATGCCCCATAAGCAGTTGTTGTTATTACAGTCCAAGGGTAGGCCGAATAGGAAGGGTAGGCCGAAGAGGAATAGCAATGGCAGGCTGGTCGAGCTTGTTAAAAAACGAAGAGATGAGAGATTGGCCGGGACGCTGTTGTGGGATAGGGCAGGGAGCACCACCTTGAAGAGGGGACAGGGAGCGAAGGCCCAACGTCCTTGGAGAATCCATCAATTATGACAATATGCAGAAGCGAACTAGCAAGACCACATACCGGTGTTTGACCCTCTCTGAGGCTGTATGTTTGAGTGTGTACTGCACTGTAGTCCAGCTGCTCGCGCCTGAACGTTGGCGGTTGATCCGGTTTGTGCTCGAACCGGTTTTGGCCTACACGCCTACCTTGCAGGAACATGGCGGTACCCCAACCGCCAAATTTATCGCCAACATTACAGGCGCCTACGGTACACGGCAGATGTACCGGATGTATGCTGCGGTCTAGGCTGTAGCTGATTTAGCTTGCGGGATTTGCCCGACACCTTGGGATAATACTAATGACCAGGCGATCGGTCAAGCGAGGTTTTGGGACAGTCTGTACGGCAATTCATTATAGAACTGGGTTAATGGGTGCCGAGGCGCGCATTGCGCGATCCTCGGCCAGGCAAAAATTAAACGGTGCAGTATCCCATTTAGAGACCTGCGGCAGAAGCAGTCCACAGAGTGCAAGGTGGACCAAAACTACCAAGAAACCACCTTGGTGATCATGGTTATCTTCCCGTACCCGAATGAAAAAAATCTCCAGATTTTACCCGAATGAAAAAAATTACAAAATTTACCCAAATGAAAAAAATTACAAAATTTTGATTGAGGGATTAGCCTGTCAAAACTGTTTGTGTGTGTGTGTGTGTTTGTCCGTGTGTCACAACGTACTTTTCAGGTTTCACTTCAAATCACAAGAAAACAAAACATTATATAAGATATCCCAATTATAAGACTTATTGATACCGGAGATTTTCTCAAGGGACCACTTATGAGCATCGCAATTCAAGAAAAGGAGCTAAGGTTTGTGCTTTTTGGGCCAAAAGCGACAATTATTGGGTAACATTTGTCATCATTTCAACTTCGTCCCATCCAATCATGTGCGCATGCATAGGTTTGGGAATGGAATTGTCGTCAAAAAATCGAGACGAAACATGCAAGCATCACAATGGACGAAACATTCCCCTAGGGCACTAAAGCTATTTTTAGCACGTACTTCAGCCCCAGCTCAGCCGCAGGGCCGTGCGTGGGGCACCGGTGCGTGGGCACCGGTGGTGCGTGGGGTGTCCCGGGTGGGTAATGAAACCACGCCAACTATGGTACTTCTACTTCTAATTCACGTAATCCTCATGTTTCCAGGCTTGCCAACTTGCACAATGAACAATTCGATGGGAAACGATTACATATTCATGTCACGCACTTGCTGAGCTTGGAATGAAGCACTGCCGACCTTCGTGTTGTAGGGTGAGGTTTGCGGCAGCCAGCAGCGTGATCTGACACGTGTCAAGCCAACACCCACTAGACCCTGGACGACCTGGGGCACCTTTGAACTTGCCAACTGTCGTCCACGCGCTTCCTAACTTTTCAGTGGACGCATACAAGTTTTTGCTTTGTTGGAAACAAGGGTGCAGCGCCCTACATGTCGTCGTTGAAACCTGTTTGGACGGCACACGGCGTCATGACAGCAATCTCGACCACACCTGATTCGACCGAATAGTAGGGGTATCTTGCTCGACTGTCATTCCGGTTAATCCGTACTTCCGTACATCGACTGCTGGGTAAATCGCAGGTCTTCAGCCTATGCTCTTATATCCTCGACCATCTGTCGTCGCCTTCTTTGCTTGATTCCTTAGCCCTCCGCTAATATCCACCAATCTAATTGTGACCAGTCCATTTCAACTCGCGAAATCGCCTCGAGTCGTCATCGCCGCCGACTCTTGTTCCATTGCATCATTCACTCAACCATGTACATTGAGCTTCGTAAGGTTTTACCCCTGTAGGTTCATGATAGCCGTCTTGGCCATCTCACGCTATTAACTCTATGTACAATCAATCATGTCCTTGACCAACACTAACCAACCTACTTACCTACTTACCTAGTCACATCAACCTAACCATATCAACCTAAGCATAAGCAACTAATCTATTAGTATTTATCCTAAATAATACACACCAATTGACGGCATCCAAACATCCACATCTAACATTGGCATTGTGCTGTTTTTCGCCACAATAGTTTGTTCAATATTGGTGCTACCAAGGGTGTGCGCTCAGCAATTATCATTGTTTGTGCTTCATTATGGCTGTAACCTTAGCATTGTTTGTGCTTGATGGGTTAACCTATAGGGTGCCATCTTTGTTCAAGTTTTTCTCAGGTGATTGTGGATTTGATAGCATAGTGTACCTATGGCTTCTGTGCAATCCTGGATTGACTTTCACTGTCAAAGATTTACGCCGAGCTGTGAGTAGTAAGTTGAAGGAAGATTTGGCTATTTATGATGCTGCTGCCATGAATCAGCATTTGAAATACATGATAACCTAGAGCACTATTTACGGTGTGTTGAAACATCCACTAGGGATCTCCCTCCATTTAGTAAAACACGATCTTACTGGATGGATGGTGTTTCATCCATTTGGGCAGCCAAAGTCCTTGGCATCAACATTAACATCTATAACTCTGAAACAAAGCAGTATACATTGAAAACTGAGTTTATCAGCGATTGCACGTTCGTACTGCTATACAATGGTGTAGACCATTATGAGCCCTTAGTACGTGTCAGTAACGTTAAGTTGCATCCATCCCAACCCAAACCTCCCCAACCCCATCCTCAACTCCACTCCTATTCCCAACCCCAACCTCAAGATCAACCCCAACTCCAATCCCAAATCCAACCCCTACCCCAACCCCAACGTCAACCCCAACTCCAACCACAACCCCAATCCCAACCCCAAACCCAAACGGAACCCCAAACCCAACCCCAACCCCTAACCTGTTCCCAACTCCAACACCTAACACAAACCCAAACCCAAACCCAACCTCGACCCCAACCCCAGCCCCAACCCCAACCCCAACTCCATCACCAATCCCATCCCCAAACCCAACCCCATCCTCAAACCCAAACCCATACCCGTCCTCGTCCCCAATTCCAACCCCAAACCCAAACCCAAACCCAAACCCAACTTCAATTCCAAACCCAACTCAAACCCCAAACTCAACCCCAATCCCAACCCCAACCACAACCTACGCCCCAATCCCTACCACGAACCCATTCCCATCCCAATTCCCACCCACAATCTCAACCTTCAATCCTAACCCAACCCAAAACCCAGTCTCCTACATCAAGTTCAATTGCAACCTCAAACTTACCACTAGGAGATAGACCTTGGAATAACGTACAAAGTGTGAAGAGGCGGAAAGGGCCCATGAATTTAGTTAGCAGCATTGTGCTTCCTAGTGCACCATTGAATCCCAACCAATTTGCAGCCATTGCACCCCCTGAGGAGGACCTCGAGATCTTAAACTGTACACCATGCGAACCTTCTCAACTAGCGCTCACTACCTCATGTCAACAATTGGACCCAGGTGACCCATGTACTGTATTAAATGCCACCACAATCAACACTAATGTACGAAAGAGTGGTCGAAATCGTGAAGTTGTTGGCAAGCCTGATTACAACGAGATTGACAGTGCTGATGATGTGGTGGTTGACAATAGTAATCGAGAGAAGGCAAGACTGAGGCAGCAACAATGTCGAGCTAAGTGAGTCATATGGGTCTTAGCCTTATAGCCTTTGAAGCAGGCCAAAGTTCACGTAATGTTCATGATTCCAAAGTTCAATTCACGTAATGTTCGCAGCCATCCTTGTTCATCATCCATATATGATTTCTTACTATTGTGCCTTGTATTTAGTCACTACATTGTTATGAATATGTGCAAAAATCTCTATTATGTAGCCTCTATTTGTATGAGTTAATATCTGTACAGTTCATTTCTTCCATTGTATATCTTGTTTGCTTAATCTGTTTCTTAAGTTATGTTCATTAAATGCAGACGTGGCAAACCAACTATAGCGAAAGATAATGAAGCTAACAGGTTGCTAATGAAGAAATCAAGGGTTGAGTAAGTATGAGAGTGCATGGAGGCTTCTGTAATGTGCATGCGTGTGTATATAATGTCCTACTTGTGACATATAATGTTCCCAGTCACACAATGTTCCTAGTCATACTATGTTCCCAATCACATTATTACTGGAGTGATGATAGTGTCGTGCCTTTGACTTCTAATGTGTTCAGGGTTTAGTTGCTTAGTGGTTTTAATGCCAGCGGTTGAACATAATTCCGATGCCAATTGTCTCGGCTGTCAAGACTATATGTTCGATCCTATGACGTCAAGGACATGCCCAGCCGACTCTACAACCTTTTTGGCAAAACACGTGTCAGACCGCATATCACACAGCAATCTCGTAATACGATATTTGGTCTTCATGTCTCTTTTTATTCATTGGAATTCTTGATCAATGCTACATATAGTATGGTTCATGCAGCATGACTATGTTTCATCCTTCCTTATAAGACCTTTTCTTGATATCTATTTCATGCTTGATTAATCAGTTGCTTAATCTGTGAACATTATATGCAGGCGTGACGAACCAACAGTAGCCAAGGACAAAGTAGCTAACAAGTCGCAAAAGGAGAAATCAAGGCTAGAGTAAGTATGAGAGTTGCTGGTTGTGCTATCTATTATCCATTGTAATTCTTGGTTAAGATAAATATAGTAAGGTTCATGTGGCATGTCTATGTTTCATCATCCTTTTGAAGGTCTTTTGATGATATGCCTTGTCACAACTTCATGTCTATCTATCCCTTATGTACCTTCCCTATACCCCTCTCTCTCTTAGAGACCGCTAGCTATGTGTGATTAGGGAGTGGAAATCTATATAAGTCAATTGAAGGCGCATCCTTAATCAGTTCATCGCATAAAGGATATTGTGTAAAATAGGTATCATCTAACTATCTATATATGTATGATTAAATGGATGGTTATTTCTTGCTGCTATGATATATATGTACTAGCATGATGGGTATTGTTATGATTTATGTGTATGCCTTGAGGCATTTGGTTTAAATGCATGATGCTCTCGATTAGTAGGATTCAATCAACAACTTGTTTGTTAACTATATTATAAATCCATATATCTATTATTGTTCTACATGTCACACCCAACCATACATCATTGACCACTCTCTTGTGTGCCTTGTATTCTATCAAAATATGGTACCATGGTGTCATGACAAGTATCATCAATATATTGCATTCAAATATGCCATCTTAAGTATACAAACACTTTGTTTACCCCCTTTGGTTTCATGCTTGATTAATCAGATGCTTAATTTGTGAACATTATATGCAGGCGTGACGAACCAACTGTAGCCAAGGACAATGAAGCTAACAAGTTGCAAATGAAGAAATCAAGGCTAGAGTGAGTATGCGAGTTGCTGGTTGTGCTCTCCATTATCTATTGTGATTCCTTGTTACTGATAAATATAGTAAGGTTCATGTGGCATGTCTATGTTTCATCATCCTTTTAAGGACTTTTGATGATATGCCTTTGCACAACTTCAGGTCTATCCATCCCTTATTTACCTTCCCTTTACCTCTCTCTCTCTAGTAGATTGCTAGCTATGTGTGATTAGGGAGTCGGGATCTATCTAAGCGACTGGTACCTCTGGTCCCTGTCCTTGAGATTGAACTTAATCAGTTCATCGCATGAAGGATATTGTGTAAAATAGGTATCATCTACCTATCTATATATGTATGATTAAATGGATGGTTATTTCTTGCTGCTATGATATATATGTACTAGCATGATGGGTATTGTTATGATTTATGTGTATGCCTTGAGGCATTTGGTTTAAATGCATGATGCTCTCGATTAGTAGGATTCAATCAACAACTTGTTTGTTAACTATATTATAAATCCATATATCTATTATTGTTCTACATGTCACACCCAACCATACATCATTGACCACTCTCTTGTGTGCCTTGTATTCTATCAAAATATGGTACCATGGTGTCATGACAAGTATCATCATTATATCGCATTCATATATGCCATCTTATGTATACAAACTCTTTGTTTACCCCCTTTGGTTTCCTGCTTGATTAATCAGATGCTTAATTTGTGAACATTATATGCAGGCGTGACGAACCAACTGTAGCCAAGGACAATGAAGCTAACAAGTTGCAAATGAAGAAATCAAGGCTAGAGTGAGTATGAGAGATGATATATGAGAGCTTTATAATCAATTGCAATTCTTGTCATTGCTGAATAAGTATGGTTCATGTGGCATGACTATGTTTCATCATTTTTAAAAGGCCTTTGGTTAATATGTCTTGAGCATATTTAAACCTCTATCCACCCCTTTACCCACCTCACCCCCCAACTCTCTATCTAAGACACCGCTAGCTATGAGCAATTATGGAGTGAGGATCTAACTAGGAGACTGTTACCTATTTTTGTCCAACATCTACCATAGTGCTATCTTATGTAGGGCATCTTTGCCATGTTGTAGATTTGCACATTGCATAATGAATATTTCAGTGCTAAATTTGCATTAACTTTGTCCAAATACTTGGCATGCGCAGGAAGAAGAACACAAATGAAGAGAACATCGAAGTTATAATAGGAAACCAACTAGAAAAACTGTTAGACTTCAACAATGTTAATAAGGACGTTTCGTCGTTGCCTAGGCTACGTAGCTTCAGTGAAATGTGTGATGATGCACAGAAGTTCAGAGATAGTTGAAGTAGTAAGAGCACCAAAGTCGTGTGCTCTGTGTGTAGTATGTACGTCTTGAAAGCAACGCTATGTGCATCAAGCGATGCAGATGGTTTTATTGCTGTTAGTGGCATACCTAATTTGGACTTGTTGCGTGCTGATGTAGAGCCAACTGATGAATTACCCCGTCATGCAAAGACAACCTTTAAGTTTAACGAGCACTCATATTGTATGCAACCTGCAGCATGCATTGGTGATAAAGCAAGAGTGTGTCACACCTGCTACACAAAATTGTGTGCAGAAACAGTACCCAAGAATTCATTAGCTAGGTTTGATATAGGGGGATTACCAATCTGCGAGGAAACAAATGAAACATTCCCCCAATTAACTATGATTGAGGAGAAACTTCTGTCCCAATACAGATCATCTAGGATTGTTATGATAATGAAACCTCCAGCAGTGTTTAGACCATTAGATACATACCAAATAGGGCATCGTGGTCATGTGATAGCGTTTCCAAACGTCCCAGTAAAAGAGACAAGGAGAATGTTGTTACCAGCATTAGATTCTTTACCAGAACATATTAAAGTCGTCTTCTTGACCAAGGCATCACCAGAAGAAATGAATAACATGTGCAAGAATGCACCCGCTCTTCATGTCCGAGGCAAAGTCGTCTTGCAGTGGGCTGATCATTTAATGAAGGTAAGGCATATCATGTTTGAAGGTAATGCTATAAATATAATGTGACATAAATATGTGCTACATAAAATAATGTGCTATAAATATGTGCTATCAAATATGTGTTATACAAAATACTCATATGAGTGACAGGATGTAAAGTTATAACTATTGACTTAGTATACACATATTGTATGCTATATGTTGAGGACATCATGCACATGTACATGTAAATAAATTGCCACACTATTGTATCACTCATGGCATATCATTTAATAAAATATGTGCTATAAAACATAATGTGCTATACATATAATGTGACATTCATGCTCGTTGGCCATCCTTGCTTGTTTGCCATGCATGCTTGGTTGTGTCCATGTCCGTTTGTCGTCTATGCTTATTTGTGTCAACCTATTATATTTCAAAATGTCAACCTTTTCCATTTCAATATGTTATGTTGTATCAATATTTACATGAATAATGTACACATTGCTTTGCAGGTGTATCCAGATGAATTTGACAGTGCGGTTGACAATCGAGATGAGTATTCCTCCTTGGATGGGACTCCCGCATCATTGGTTAATACTACAACATGCGCCCAGACTGAAGAAGAAGCTAGGGGATTATGTACTGCATTTACTGGAGATAGACAAGGTTATGCAAACACCAGGGAATTTCTAGATGTTGATGGTAAGTGCAATATATTTACCGTATGCGCAACATGTAATGGTAAATGATTTGGCAAACGACCATTTGTCAATGTCGTTTCAGCACGTAAGTGAGCCGGTCCTGGGTCACCAGCGTTTGCCAAGTTTGTCCAACACCGTCGATTCAAACAAACTCAGTTCGACTGGTCCGGATCGCCTTGATCGTTCCTTGTATGCACTGATTTCGAGATACAATGAGCTGGTCGCGCCTAATGAAGCTGGTTGCGCCTGTCAAAGCTGCTCGCGCCTATCGCACTGACTGGTTTGACCGCCAGCGGTTTGAACGCTAGCCGGATGCCACTTTCTATATCCCAGACCCGAAGGGTGATTCGCCCACCACCGTTCTGTTGCAAGGATCTGCCTCGAGCCTGGACTAGTACATATGGAGGACTTGGGCAACCCATACGTATCACAAAAAAGATTTGATGCACCGACCATTCCTCCCCTCCCCCACCCCCACCCCCAAAAAACACCGACAACATTACTAACAAGGTTATCAGATCTCCTCAGTCGTTCGCCAAGCAAAGCCCTGATTTGGATCATTTCTTTTTCAGACTATGACCAAGAGGAACTGTTTTTAAAGCTTTCCCCAGCAACCTACTTTTAAAAATGGAAGAAGGAAATGTAACAAGCAAATTGGAGATTTGCCAAATGTTTCCAAGTCAAACCTTTCCAAGTCAAACAAAGTCTCAGACCCAAACCCTTTGCCAAATTAGTTTTGTCACACATTTGTGATTTATGAAATAAGGTTTAAAACCACATTTGCCAATGTTTATTTCTGCCATTACATGTTGCGCATACGGTACTTCTAACTAGCCTATTTAACCTGAGGTTAAATACTCATACGTATTGCCTGTTCATTTTCTTACACATACCAATGTTAACAATACGGTTAACTCATTCAATTTCACTATGCCACTTATCATGACATTATCTAACACTCTTTCTCTATTAACTTCCTCTCTACCCTAGGAATGTTGCATCCAAATGAGCATGATGGAGAACCCAGAGCCCCACCTTCATCAGTACCTAACGGCACGCCTAGTTCTCCATTGGATACCACTAATGTATCTCAAGATTCTCCATTAGCCTCCGATTCTCCCCCACAAGATCCTTCTCAACATTCTATGGAACATGTCGTGCAACCTACCCCTAGTAAGTTATGCTTAAGTGAAGTACCATCTCATCGTCAAACCAAAAGTAATAAGTGCCAAACCAAAATTGCAGTCTAATATAGTGCTAAGGTCTAATACAATCATACACATATCTCAATATTATGTGTCCATATGTTGATATGTGCATGAATGTAGTATATTGACACACATCACACACCATAGTATGAAGTAATTAGTGCAACAAAAGCATGGCCATCTTCAACGCCAACACACACATTCCTCCACACTTCATCTCTCATCTTCCATTAAGCTTGACTTGTGTGATTCATCACCTCCTGAATGATGCAACACAAGCATGGCCATCTTCCTCGCCTATAGGCTACACATACGAACCCACACACGTACTGCCTCCCCTTCCATTAAGCAAGACCTGTGTGATTCATTACCTCCCATGTGACAAGAACGGCCATCTTCAATGCCAACACACAGGCACCCACAAACGTACTATTTCTCTTTCCATTAAGCCGGACATGTGTGACCCCTCCTACCCCCACATCCCCCCCCCCCCCCACACACACACACAAGTGGTGCAACGCAAGCATGTCCAACTTCAACACCAACCTGGTACCCACACACTGTTGTCTCCCTTCCATTACGAACGTCTTGTGCGATACAGCCCCCCCCCCCTACTCCCACCCCCCCCGCCCCCTGTCACCACCCACCCATATGGTGCACCACAAGCATGACTATCTTCACCGCCAACCCACATGCACCAGCTCACATATTGTCCCCAATACCAGCTGAACTTATGTGATATACTAGTACCCGCCTATGTGTTGTAACACAATAATGGACATCTTCACAACAACACATATCTCCCCCCGAAATACATAAAAGTCTACTATGTGTTGTCATTTCGAGACAAACATGAGTTTTGTTATTACACCTGAGTACAAGTCATTTCTTGGTGTATCTAAAGCAAGGCCAATTCTTGCTTCTTGCAGGTTGTACTATGCATGGATTGGATGAAGTGGAGTTACAGTTTCACACGAACATCATTCCAGATGTGTTCAATTCTGCCGATAAAATGAAAGCAGGATTCTCATCTGAGGACACACTAGCACCTTATGTCACGCGAGGGGAAATCCAAAATGATTATGACCCTATGTGGATGATCAGAACACATTGTTCATCATTTCCTCATGGGACAGGGCAATGTCCTAAAGGAATGAGTGCAAAGGAAGACTATAAAGCTCTATTACAGAGATATCCTAGAACACAATTTGCACAGAATCCAGCACTCATCATAGATGCCTTTAATGTAGTGCAACGACATGAAGTCAACTTACAATCACACGTCCAATTGGGTTTCGGATCAAATTTTAAGACAAGCACCTTGTCTTTAAAGGAGCCAGAACTTCATGCTGTGCTAGATTGTTCTGGCTCATATGATGCATATATTAAATCTCAAAATAGTTACAAAGCTCTAAATGATGCACAGCGCACTGTGTTCAAAGGTCTATCATGCATAGGTGGTCGAGTCATCGGATCACCACAATCATTCAGATCCTTACGTAGTAAGGTTCTTGCAACACATGTTGTATTTGGTCCATATACAACAATGTTCAATCTGTGTCCAGGTGAACAATTCTCGGAGTGGACATTTGCATTAGCAGGCAAAAAGTACAAGTTTGATACATATGGGAAACCAGAGGGTCGACCAGAAACCTTAGAGTGTTTGAAAACAGTTGCTCAAAACCCAGATGCATGTGCCCATTTCATCCAAGCCTACCTTGAAGCATTCTGCGATATCTTTTTAGGATGGCCGATGGGTAGTGCTAAACAAGTGAACCCAGATTGTATGTTTGGGGTTCTATTAGCTGCATACTTGAAATATGAGGCAAGTGGACGTGGAGGCAAACATGCCCATGGGCAAGCAATTCAAGCTTACCTTCATTTTAAAAATTTAGAGAATATAATGAAAAACGGACAGATGGCAAGTCATTTGTTCACTTTCATGGAAAGTGTAGCATGCCCCTACTTCCCTAGCCCTGAAAAGCCTTTGGGATCACAAATCATTATTGATTTGCATCCTACTGAAGCTCCTACACTGGAAGCTTGTCCTCTCCAAGCTACTTCACGTGAAGTTCGGTCATTGGAAGCTAGTACTACTGAAGCTAGTTCACCTGATGCATCATCATTGGAATCTAGTACTCTGGAAGCTGGTTCATCTGAAGATCTTACATTGGAAGCTAGTACCATGGACGTGATGATACCAAATCCATCATGTAAGTTATTGTTGAGTAATAAAATTATTCAACTGTTCACCATTTATTGCCATCTACATCTACCAACTGCATACCACTTAGCCACCTACTGCATTTACTGGCTCCACCTACTGTCACAAACTGCTACCTTAGCCACATACTTGAAAATGCATACAAATCAGCAATTATTAGCATTATACATTCAGTTATAAACTAATCTAACTATGCATATCCATCCATGCCTACATTCATATGTTCGGCTCTCTCTGGCTCGTGCTCTCCCCCACTCACACACAACCTCCCTCCCCCTCCTTCGCCCCCTACACACACACACAAACACACTTCCCCTGCACACACCCACTGCCCATTCCTTTCCCAATTATAACTTGTCTAAATGGTAACTAACCACCACTTCCCCCCCCACCCCCCACCCCTTTTTTTCTCCCAATCCATTGGGTTTGCAGATACATTTGGGACAACGCCTCATGCAGCTTGGGACAAAGTGCTTGAAGGGCAATCTAATGATAAAGTGGTAATGGCTATGAGAATCCCATTGGATCCTACTAAAACAGTGCTTCTGTATAACTATGTGGAATCAGCTGCTCGGTCATGCCAAATGCACAAACACACACCAACGTGCAAAAAAGGTGGAAGAACTGGAGATCATAGTGATTGTAGGATGGGATATGATAGACCACTAGTACATACCACTCATTGTTTGAATGCAACAGCTAACAATGTCCTACTCAGGCGAACACATGGCAACCTTGTTGCTTACATGCCAGTATTGATGTTAGCTATGCCGGGCAACCACTTTGTGTCTATGACACATGAGCATGGTCGTGGTCTTAGAGACTGGATGTTGTGGAAAGACAAATTCGATAAAGGTGCAACTATTTCAGAACCTCCAAGTATGTTAGATGCTGAGACGCACTCAATTATGCAGTCTGAATATGCTTCTAAATATTGTGCAAAGATTGACAATACGGACATTAATACAAATGCATTCATATTGTTGGTCGAGCATGAAGCTGAGACTCGCACTCCTGACCAGCAGGCCAAGTCTCTTTTGCAAAAGTTATTACACAAGATGAATGGCTCTCAAACATATCCATTAGTTCTTACAACATCTTTCTTGCTAGGTCATGATGATCATTGGTTTCCAATTCCTTGCGCTACTTTTGATCCTTGGCACTTCTATAAATCATGCATGTCACACTCTAAACAATGTGGTGATTTAGACATGCATGATGTGCAATGCCGCTTAGATCACAATGCAGAAGACAACAGCGTCACAATATCAACCCAATTATCTAGATACAATCGTAGGCATTTCGCCTTGCACGATTGGTCACCATACGAAATGACTATGGCGTTCGATTGTGCCAAGCCTACTGGATTGGCAGGGCAGTTGTTGCATCTAGATAATGACAGCGACCAAGGACACAATCCTGTAGCAAATATTAGAATTCCACAAATTGTCAAAGATATTCCACCCTACCCAGCGGAGACCTGTGATCTTGAATTCAAGGAGGAGTGGGCTGCATATGCTTTGGGAGTCTTCCTCCCCTTTGATACTATGCTGGATGAATTGGAAGGAGACTCATTGTGGGAAAAGGTAGGTCATGTTTATCAATATGCATGAAGTATTCTAAATATGTGAACTATTTTTTATGTAGGCTGTTGTATATTTAAATGCCTTTATTTGATGCAAAACACATAAAAATCATTTTAAGGTTCCTTGTGCTTTCAACAAAAATACAGGAATTATTTTTAGTTCAGTAATCACTTGTGAAGCTCGCTGCCGGTGCGGTCACATGCTAAACGGTCACTACATAGCCTCCAAACCAACCCAGGCCTAGTCCCCCTTACCCCCATCAGCAGTTCATCACCATCAGCAGTTCAGCCTACGTCAGGTCCTAGAAAAAGTCTTTAAACTGTATAATTGTACAGCTACTAAGCAGCTCCCCTGGCTGGCTATTCAGCCAAACCTGACGCAAACTAGTGCACAAGGAGCTGCCTAGAAGCTGCTACTGATTTGTATCCCCGTCATGCTGCTTGATGCCTAGGCGACCCATGGCCTTTTGCAGCCACTAGTTGTTGATCCTCTTTAAGGGTGTCTGGGTTGTGTACAAGAAGCTCGTAAAGTCCTACTCAAAGGCATCACGCTGCCTTAGTGGCAATGTGAACTTCATGATCAGCCCACCAGATGCGACCCACCAAACAGTTCATCATCATCATCATCAATTCATCATCATTCCACAATTACTTCGCTAGGCTAGTGGACTAGTAGGGTTACACGAACGCATCGTGCAGTTGCCCTGAATCATCCCATAAAGGCCATAGGCTAAAGCCCTATTCGCTAGCAGGATAGGAGCATCGTTTCTAAGGCGAGTGTTGTAAGAAGGGCTGCCAGGTCCTGTTCCACAACGCAGCTGGCTTTGTTTGTTGAGACCCCCTGGCATGCCTTCATGTGCGCATGTTTGTCTAATATGCTAGTGTTGTTGGGACTGACGCCAATGTCACGAGCTCGACAAATCAACAGGCAAGGTCCGCCTTCTTCAATCAGCACATCGAAGTTTGCTCTCCAGTTAAAAGCCTGTGGGGCTTTCTCAAGGATGGCCAAGACAGCTGCAGGCGACTTCCGATCACTCGTATAACTGCCCTTTAATCACTCGTATAACTGCCCTTGAACCACTCGTATAACTGTTTAAGCTGCCTTCATTCAGAAGTCTATTTGCCGTTTCCATTTGGAACAGTGCGAAGAAAGCGAATAGCAAGTTAGATGAACATTCGACGGCTCAAACTGCCCATATAGATCTAGAGACGGTGTGAGCTACCAATACTAGTTTATGATGATTCCAATGCTATACTTTTCTGCTTTGGAGTTAATTAGTTCCCTCAACTGTACCTTCAAGTGGCACATACTTCGACCAATCCCTTCATGTTGAACATTGTGACTACTAAATGGCTAGATAATCATAAATGACAGAATTCATGATGGGAAATACCCCTCAAGTTCAAAGACCTTAATAATAAGCTATTGATACCTAAATAGTGCAGTAGAAAAGACGCGTCCCACTTATGATATCACATATGTACTTTTCGTCCCTAGGTGAAATGCACACCCTCCAGTTTCAGCCCACCATGCTCAACATAACAATAATTGCCATGATAGAAAATTGCCATAATGGACAATAGAGAACAATTAAAGAGTTTCAGCTAAACCAAGGGACTAGAATATGGGGAAATTGTGTGTCCTTTCCTTGGTCAGAAATATAGAACCCCTTCTGAACCTCAAACCATATGTTATTATTATCGCTCCATTCTGTGGACAAGAATGTTGGTAGACGCTAAGACAGTACTTGTGAATTAACTAAAGAAAATATTACTTTGGATATACTGTTACCTCCTTCAATCCCACCGAAGGTGGAGAGTACAGTGCTATTGCTTTATTATTAATACTTTTACAACATCATATGGAGTTCTTTAAGTCTAGATTTTAACACTTACGTAATCAAGTACAACATTTAACGCTATGTAACCGTTCCTTAATACCTATACTTCTTACCTCTTCTACACTCACAAGAGTGCCAGTTCACCACGGGGTTGTCTTGTAGTGCATGGATAGCCAGATGTGTGTGTATGTACTAGCACATGGCTGTGCGACAATGTATGTGTAGCCAGTTGTTTTGTGTGTGCATGCTTGATTGGCTGAATGTGTTTGTGTTTGCATGTGGTTATCTTGTAGTGCATGGATAGTCAGATGTGCGTGTGTGTGCGTGCATAGTGCTGTGATGTAGTGCATAGATGGCCAGATTTGTGTGTATGTGCATGCTCAGTGCTGTGTGGTAATGCACGGATAGCCGGCTATGTGTGTGTATGTGCGTGCGCAGTGCTGTGTGGCAGTGCATGGATAGCCACATGTGTGTGTAAGTGCGTGCACAGTGCTGTGTGGCTGTGCATGGATAGCCATATGTATGTGTATGTGCGTGCATAGTGCTGTGTGGCTGAGCATGGATAGCCACATGAGTGTGTATGTGTGGTGTGGTATAGAGTATGTATGATTTAGGCCTCTGATGACCACCCGTCTCTTTGTACATTAGTTTGTCTCTCTCCATCTGTGCTGCTGATACCGGCAAACTCAGCACCCAAACATTTGGCTCGTAGTTGGAGTGCGCATGACTAGAGATATCAGCATTGCAGCGGTCATGATCCTTCTCAATAGTTGTCAAATGTTTTGTAGCATATTCTGCTATGAGGACCTACTTACTCCACTACTTCTTAAACTCCCAGCCTCCCTCCTCTCACTTTCTCGCATTCTGCATATCAACTATTTCTCGACTATTTGCCCCATTTCCTGCCCGAGACTTCAAATGTGTTCTGGGTTTAGTTGCTTAGTGGTTTGAATGCCAGCGGTTGACCATAATTCAGATGCCACGTGTCCATGCTGTCAAGACTATGTGTTCAATCCCACGCACGCCAGGGACACGTCCAGCCGACTCTACAACCTCATTGGCAAAACACGAGTCAGAATGCATATCACACTGCGATCACGTAATACTATATTGTATTTGGCAGCAAGTGGTGTCCTGGGGGTCCCGAATTAATTGCCATAAATGTGGGGAATGAAGCCACATCAAGCTGAACAAATTCAACCATACCTCTGATTGGTTACATTTCGTGTGCATCAACTGCTTGCAAATAAATCCCATCTACGAGACAGTCCAGGCACATTTAATACTGCTTCAAATTTAACAACCCTACAAAATGTCAATTGTCGTTACTTCGTTGTAAACAAAGCTACATACATCGATTCAATTAAATTAAATGCAAATCTATTGAATTCAAATGCATACAATGCAAATCAATTAAATGCATTAAATTCAAGTATCGATATATACAACACACTTTTGATTCTATCAAATTAGTTAAATACTGTTTAACTATATTAATTAATTAATTAGTTAAATACTGTTTAACTATATTAATTAATTAATACAATTAAATTAATTAAATTGATAATTAATTTAATATAATTTAATTAATTATGTTATTGATCAATTAATGAATTAATTAATACTTTTAAATTAACCAATTAATTTAATAGAATTTGATTAATTCAGTTTAATCATATAATCTATCAATTAATACAATGAATTTAATTAATTATACAATTATACAATAATAAAATTATACAATTAAATTTTTAATTTAATTAATATTATTTTAAACATTTTCATTCGGGACGCGCCTCCAGGCGCCCTTTATTTGATTGAGGGATTAGCCTGTCAAAACTGTTTGTTTGTGTCCGTGTGTCACAACCTACTTTTCAGGTTTCACTTCAAATCACAAAAAAACGAAACATTATATAAGATATCCCAATTATAAGACTTATTGATACTGGACATATTCTCACGAGAATACATATGAGCATCGCAATTCAAGAAAAGGAGCTAAGGTTTGTGCTTTTTGGGCCAAAAGCGACAATTATTGGGTAACATTTGTCATCATTTCAAATTCGTACCATCCAATCATGTGCGCAATACATAGGTTTGGGAATGGAATTGTCGTCAAAAATCGAGGCGAAACATGCAAGCATCACAATGGACGAATCATTCCCTTAGGGCACTTGAGCTATTATTAGCACGGTGTTCACCCACAATTCAGCCGCAGGGCCGTGCGTGGGGTGGGACGGGTGCCTCGGGTGGGCCTACGGATATGTACTGTGTACTTCTAAATCACGTAATGTTCATGTTTCCAGCCTCGCGAGCTTGCACAATGAACAATTACAGTGGCAACGATTACATATCCAGCTCACACACTTTGCGGAGCTTGGAATTACGCACCAGCGACTTTCGAGTTGCAAAACTATGGAGGTACCAATCATTCGCATGGGCCAAGCCGCCCCCATTTGTATTGCCGAGGCGAAATGGACCACGCCACCAGCGCCATACGTTACCCCTCCCTGGCAGGCGGCCTAGGATCGCCAGGGACCCGCTCTTCGCTCGTTTTCCCTACCTCGCCCATTCTCGCAGGCTTATTCAGTTGAAGTTCATCAATTATTAGCTTTCGACACACGCCTAGGACTTGTCTTTGAACCAATTCTCCGCTATTATGGATTGCCCCCTCAGTTCAACTTGATAGTCGCACCCCCATAGCCTCATCAAGGCGCGCGCAGACGCGTTCCCTTGATTCGCTTGAAGCTGAGACAAACATGCGGAGGATCATGATACCACCCCCCTTGCTTCTACCTGCCATGGTTGTAAATAAAAATTTGGTCTGGTTACTGATGGTGCAGCAAAGCCCAGACATGAAGTTCTTATACCTCATGAATGGTACGACTGGTTAGTAGTATGGATGGCCTGGTGCAGCCATAGCACTGCAGTTATGGTTTATACCAAAACATTCAGGCAAGGTACAAATGGAATAATAGTGGGGCGGGCATGGAATGGTTGTTGTTAGCATAGCATGTATGATGTGTACCCTACATGAAGAACATAACCACACCACCCACAGCCCATACACCTCGCCACCCACGCTGACCACACCACACCACCAAACCAATCAACACAACACCACACTGCACCGCACCATACCACGCCTCCCCTCACCCCACACCACACCACACACATCACAACCACACCACACCACACCACACCAACAAAATCGACATCAAAACAAACACGACGTAATACGACACGCACACCACACCACACCACCACGTACACAACACCACACCTCACCACAACCACCACCACACCCACAAACGCAACCGAAGAAACCCCACGCATCACCACACCCCACCACACACACACCACACCACCACACCACACACCCACACCACACACACCTTACCACACCACACAGCCTTCACCTCGCCACACCACGCCTCACCACACCACACCACCACACCACACTGCAACCGACACCATACACACGCCTCACCACACCACCACCACACCCACACATCCACCAAACCACACCACACACCACAACACACCACACACCTCTCACCACCCATCTCACCACACACAAACAACACCCACAACCAACCCACACCCCCCACACCAAACACACTGCACCACACCACACCATACCACGACACAAAACGACACAAATCGACACAAAACAACCACCACGACAAATCATGATACGCCACGAACACACAACACACAAAAGCACACCACAACAAAAACACACAACACCACAACCAACAATGCACTTACACCCAATAACCACGGCCACCCACACCATACCACGGACACAAAACGACAACAAAACGGACACAAAACAACAAGACACATCTTACGCCACGAACAAAACACCCACACCAAACGAAAAGCACACACACCACACCACACAAACACCCAAACTGCAAATAAAACCATACCAGCCACACACACCACACACACACACCACACCACACCACACCACTCCTCACACACCACACCACACCCAACACAACCACACCTACAAAATAGGCACACAAAAACAACAACACGACGTACGTCGTAATCACGCCACGCACCACACCACACCAAAACAAAAAACACAAGAAACAAAAACCAAAAACCCAACATAAACCTGATAAAACAACAAAAAAACAAAACAAAAAAAAAAAAAAAAAACAAAAACCCCTACATAAACACATAAAAAGAAACCACACATTTAAGACCTTAGAACTTCAAAAAACCCTCAACAAACACCCAAAACAAAACAAACCCAAACAAAACAACACACAAACAACTCAACCAACCCCAACAGGAACAAAACAAAAAGCATGCAAAGGTAAAACCATACCACGACCCCTACACAACAAAAAAAAACAAACACAAAGACACACACACACCACACCGACACCGCCCACAATACCACGCCCCACACACACCAACCACACCACCAACACACCTCACCCTCACCACACAACACAACAAAACAACCAACACCCAAACAACCACACCCACCACACTCCTCCCCAACCAAACAACACAAACACCCCACACCAAAACCACACTGCACCACACCACACATACCAGAACCAAAAACGACACAAAATCGACACAAAACAACAGACATTGATACGCCACGCAACACCACCACCACCCAAAAGCATACCACACCACACCACACCACACCTGTGTTTTGGAAAGCAAAACAGAAAACATACAAAAACCACACGTATCATTTTATGTTCAACAACAATTAGCGCTATCCGAACATCAAAATC